>OZ020189.1:92849147-93031647 GCA_963971165.1 Philopedon plagiatum
GCAAAATACATTATCTAATACAGATCAACCAAATAAAAAACCAATAAAAGAGAAATCTAGGAAAAATCCTCCAAAAAAAGAAAAAACAAACGATAAAAAGGAACCTATTGAAAATTTTCATGAAAAAAAAATTAGAGAAAAAATAAACGCTGCTGCTAAAAAACAATTAGAAATGGAAATGCAGCAAAATTTAATGGATTATGAATCTGCTGCTACTACTAGTTCCGATATACGAAGAAAACCACTTAAACGAAAAATGAATACTAATGAAGATAAAAATAGATATGACGAGGAACATAGCCTTGTAAATAATAAAAGGATTAGAACAGAAGATGATAATATTATTACATCTACGCACAAACGAAAATTAAGTGATACTAATTTAGATGCATTTGATGAAAATATTACGTTCTTAAAAAAATTAAAAAATGAATAAAAATATATAAATACAAATATGTGTTGATAATTATTTTAGTTTATAGTGATCATCTTAGAAGATAGGACCTAATTAATAATAAAAAAAAATGGTAAAAAGAATTAATAGTAATCTGAGATCGAAAAAAAAAATGAAAGTGAAGAAGAGGAAGAAGATGATGATAAAAAAACAACAAAAAAGTAAATTAAATAATAAAGCTAAAAAACGTTTTGGAAAAAATAAATTAACCTCTTTTCATTCTATGATAAAAAACATTAAAAAAGATATTTTAATAGAAAAACCTAAAGACATTGGTGCAGCTTTCAAAATAGCAAAAAAAAATACGAAAAATCATAAAAACAAAATTAAATTACCGAGAGTGATTCAGATTCCTAAATCCGGTGGAATATTACCGTTGATACCGATTTTTGCCGGTTTAAGTGCCTTAGGGGCCTTAAGTGGGGGCGCCGCGGGTATAGCGAAAGCAATAAACGACGCTCGAGCGGCAAAACAACAATTGGAAGAAAATAAACGTCACAATCGCACCATGGAAACTCGAACTATGGGAAAAGGTCTCTATTTAAAACCATATAAAACTGGATTAGGTCTTTTTTTAGACCAACAGCAAAAGACAAGACGATAACAACAACAACCATAATGTCTCTAACGAATAATAAGAAGAAATCAACAAAAAAAGGAAAAAACACCATTACCATAGCATCGTTAGTTCTACCTGAACGTGCTCTTTCGAATTTCGATCTAGAAAAATATGTAAAAAAATTGAAAATACCCCATTTTCGAGGAGTTTTTATGAAGAACATTCTTCCGCAAAAGGTCCGTAAATATGAAACAGGAATTATTAATTTGGACAATTCCACCGGACCCGGCACACATTGGACAGCTTACAAGAAATATGAAAATAATATTTATTATTTTGATAGTTTTGGAAATTTACAACCGCCATTGGAAATTCAAATTTATTTTAACTCGAGGGGTATTTGTAACATTTTTTATAACCATACATCTTATCAATCATATAATTCTGTAATCTGCGGTCATTTATGTTTAGAATTTTTATATTATTACCAACCTGTTTTGTAATTAAATAAATACCTAAGTCTTATATTATTTTCTTTATTCTATTGTGAGTCTTTATCCAAGTAAGGTTCAACAGAAAAAAAGAAAAAAAAACAATAATATGTCCTATACATTCACCTTATCAGGCAGAGAATCAAGTCTGACATCGAAAATATATCCACCTATAATTTTGGGTGAAAATGAAGAATACACTTTAGGATTAATAAACTTTGAAAGTTACAATTCTATTCCCAATGTAGACAAATCGAATAATATATTCTATTTTGGTAATAATCAACAAGTAGAATTGCCAGAAGGCTCTTATGAAATTGACGATATATCAAATTATTTAAATACATATTTTAAACATCAGCTTCAAAACAAAAAGGATACTTCTATGGTAATAATAAAAAACCTGGAACAGGAAGAAATCGACAGTAATTATGTACAATATGACATTGAACCACAGCTAAATCCAAAAGTGAAACTTATATTACGTGCCAATCATAATACGTTAAAATGTGAAATTATTTGCAATCAAAGAATAGATTTTACAAGGAAAAATTCAGTTGGAAGCCTATTGGGATTTTCTAATAAAGTACTTGAACCCAATATTTTGCATATATCGGAACATCCGGTCGATATATTCAAGGTTAATTGTATAAAAATACAATGTAATATAGTGTCAAATTCATATAGTAATGGACAACCAGATCACATGATTTATATGTTCTATCCTAATTCATCGCCCGGCTTTAAAATAAACGAAACACCCTCCAATGTAATTTATTTACCAATAAATACGCACTATATTGATGAAATAATGCTTAAAATAACCAATCAAGATGGTCAGTTAGTTAATTTTCGAGAAGAACTCGTCACGATAAGATTACATTTAAAAAAAAATTCATTTTAGGAAAAAGAACTAAAAAAAAATCCAAATAATGGTTTTTTTATATAATCATAATTCCTTTGATTTACCTGACATTACTCTGTCATATCGTTATTGTCACTATAAAAACCCTAAGAGGGGTAAAAAATTGTTCAGTGCAAAAAAGCAACTTAAAGAACTATCATCAACAAATAAAAAGTTTTTAACCTATTTAGGATTTAAATTAAAGGGAACAAAAAAAAACACAATCAAAAAATTTGTAAATTAAAAAAGTTATTAGTTTAATTGTGTGCGTAATAAAGGAAAACAAAAATGAGTTATAATATATTAAAAGTAAATGAAAATGTTATACAGGACGACTCAATCATTAGTTATCAATATCATACACATCAACCGTATACATCGACAACTTTTAATAATAATGATGAAATAAGAATCCCTATACAGACACAGGACCTGTATACTTTACCCAGTCAAAGTTTTTTATATATCGAAGGTCAGCTTCTCAAAAGTGACGACTCATATAGTAACAATATCCAATTCATAAACAATGGAATTATGCATCTTTTCGATGAAATTCGTTACGAGCTAGGAGGAGTGATTATCGATCGAGTCCGAAATCCCGGCATAACAACAACATTGAAGGGATACGTGTCATTTACACAAACTGAAAGTGATACAATATTGAAAAATGCCGGATGGGATCCTGACGAAGTGTCATCATTGTTGGATTCAAAGGGTAATTTTAATGTTTGCATCCCCTTAAAAATGATATTGGGTTTTGCAGAAGATTTCAATAAAATCATAATGAATCTACGTCAAGAGTTAGTATTAGTACGAGGCAATAGCGATCTTAATAGTATGAAACAAATTAGTGACCTTAAGGAGCTGTACAAAGTGAAGCTTATTAAAGTGTTATGGAAAATGCCACATGTAACAGTTAATGACAATCAAAAATTACGATTATTCAAACAATTTGAAAGCAATCATGAATTACCTATTGCCTTTCGAAGCTGGGAATTACACGAGTATCCACAATTACAGGAGACCACCAATCATTCGTGGGCAGTCAAATCGAGTAGCCAATTAGAAAAACCTCGTTTTTTGATCATTGGCTTTCAAACAAATAGAAAAAATAAACTAGACCACGATATGAGCACTTTTGATAATTGTAACCTAACAAATTTGAAAGTATATTTAAACTCCGAAGTGTTTCCATACGACAATTTAAATTTAAATTTTGACAGTAATAAATATGCCATCCTGTATGAAATGTATGTACAATTTCAAAAATCGTACTATTACAAACAGTCCACGGATCCCTGTTATGCTCCTATTAATTTTAAAAACAAATCACCTCTGACAGTTGTGGATTGCTCGCGACAAAGTGAAGACGCATTAAAAGGAGGAGCAGTGGATATTCGAATAGAATTTGAGACCGATAAAAAAATAAAAAAATCCACTACTGTCTATTGTTTAATCTTACACGATCGATTAGTCAAATACAATCCACTAACAAGTACAGTAAAAATTGTTTGAAAAAAAAATGTTTATTATAGATGTACAAGGTTTTCAATATAAAAATAGTGATTTTATTTGTAAAGAAATCTCTATAATTAATATTAAAAATGGAAAAGTTTTTCATCAACACATTAACTTACCATATCCACTAAACTGGCTTAACAACACCCTATTTAATCATATAGAATGGACCACAAATAATATAACTGGACTGTCGTGGAACGATTATAACTCTCAAAAATATTTATCTTATGAAAATATATCTTTAACTATTAAAAATATTGTACAAGATAATCTGCTTTTTGTAAAAGGTTTAGAGAAGAAAGTATGGTTAAATAAATTAATTCCTAATGAAGTTATTGATTTGTTAGAATTAGGTTGTCCAAATTTTACAAAATTTAAATCTTTAAATTGTAAAAATTATAGATGTAATAGGCATTGTTACGGCCTTAACTTAGGATGTGCTAGAGAAAATGTATTTTTATTAAGAAATTGGTATAGAAAAAATAAGTAAATTTTATATTGTTTTTTTATATTTTTAAATATATTTTTTAAATATTAATGTTTTTTTATATACCTATCTATCAATCATTCTTTTTAAAATAAAACACAATTTTTTTTTAATTTTTTATTAATCAATAAATCCAATACATTGTATTTTTTCCCTTAATTTCATTTTACATGTTGGTAAAATGAAATTAAGGGAAATATCAGTGAATATATTAGTAAGTGTTGTAAGTATATATTAACAAGTTAAAATTTTATTACTAAAAACAGTAATAATTAATATATATTTTTTTATTATGAAAAAAATTTTTGAGACTGTAGAAAGTCATCATCATCATCATCCTCGATTTGGACAGTAGTATCGAGAGCAGCAGTAGCAGCATCATCATTAGTACTAGAAGACGGTCCTGGTAATTGTTTTAGGTCGGCAGAGGGAATTTTTTTCCTTTTCGATGATGATTGATCTTCGACAATTTCAATGTCATCTTCCAAGTTGAAAGTAAATTTTTTAACAGCCCTTTCAAAGAGTAGAATTTGTTCATCGTTCTCTAGTCTGGCTCTGAAGTACTGCACCGGAAGATTTCCAAATTTACGTATTAAAGTGCTTTGCCTCGGTGAATACGATAAATAGATAAAGATTTTATCTCCCTTTAAACTTATTTCTTTAACACCATATCTAAAAAAGAAAAACAAAAAATATTAAAAAAGTAAGTATTTTTTTATTATTAAACTATCAAACTAAGATTAAAAAAATTAACAAATCACAAAACTTGAAAACAAATAATTATAAACAGTATTTCTTATGAAACTATTAAAATCCTAAAATTTAAAATTCGAAGAAAAAAAATAATAAACCAATCTCGAAACTTTAAATAACAGAAGAAAATAATTAAAATAAGATCAAAAATTATATTTTTTTTATTTAACTATTTGAATTCAAAATCTAAAATTTAGAAAAAGAAAATAAATCTTAAAACTTTAAAAAACATAAGAAAATAATTATTTTTTTTTATCATTAAAATTTCAAAATTTAGTTTTTTTTGAGGGAACTATATTACATTTTATAAAATATTTTAATAAAAAAATACTTACTGAAAAATTTGCTTCATTACTACCATGGCCATATTTAGAGGAAAATTCAATCTGTCTTTAATCAAAACAATGATGGTTGAAGGTACGGTGGACATTTTTTCTTCTTCTTCTTTAACTTGTTAACAGTAATGTGTTAGTAAAATATACATATTTTCTTCTTATATATACTAGTGGAGATACATCATTTACATTAATTAGTAGTGGACTGTTGAGTCAATAATTTACTTGTTTTGTGTGTATGCCAAACTTGGTTGATTTCATTCAGCCTTGATACTCGTATTAGTGGACAAAACTGTTTATTTTCTGTTGTTTTGTAGCACCATGAACATTGGTAGTTTCCTGGTAAATGTTGATGTAATAATAAACATTGAGCCGGGCGTAGAAAAAATATGATTTTATTTAAAATCGCATTGAAATGATCATCTTCATGAAAGCATGTCTGACAAATAATAAATGCAAATTGTTTCATTGAATTGTCCTGAAGAAACTTATGATTCAACAAATAAAAGGTATTACATTGAATCGTGTCACTTGGTATGTATAATTCATGAAAATTCATTGTTAAAAAGTTCGTTTTTTTAACCATTTCTGAAAATGCTGACTGTCCATTTGGTATTCCAAACAGAAAATTGGAAATAGATTCGACATTAGGATCATTTAAAATTATATCAATAGTGTTTAACATACAATGACTCCAATGATCGTCTGAATTACCTTCATTTTCTTCGTCTTCTTTTTCTTCGTCTTCTTTTTCTTCTTTTTGCATTGGTTGATCTACTTCTTTGTTTTCTTCTTGTATTGGTTCTTGTTCTTCAGATATGGTCACATTCCCAGAAGTTTCCTTTTCAACAAATGCAACGGATTTTGGAAAAGAACTTGTTCCTGCAGAATCAGTAACTTCTAAGCCGGTACTGCATTCTTTTTCAACTTCGAAATCGATATAGTTTATACGTAAATTTGGTTGCTTTACAATTACAATAGTATTATATTTAAATTTTTTAGTTTCACTGTCAATATTTACTTCGCACTCGTCGTGTTCTGATAAAAAAACGCGTTTTATTAAACCTTTTGAAGACATTTTCTTTACCGTCAATTATTACTTATAACACTTACTAAAATATTAAATAAAACCACAGTCTCTCCTACTTTTATATTAAAATCCCACTTACCTACCTACCTATGCATTGTCATTGAAATAATTGCATAGTCATATTACTTAACAGAAAATAATTCTTGATGTAAAACAAGTATATCCTATTAGGAAAAATACCATTTAATTGCGACTCAACTTGTTGACATTAATATGTATGAGTAAAGTGCAGCTATTTAGATATTCAAATAATTTTAAAAAATTGTTAAAATAATATACGTAAATCGTGTATGCAATTAGAAAATAACCTTCGGAAAAGTCCACTGATTGAATAATCCAATACGCAGTAATAAAATAATATGCATGGATAAACACATATGCATAAATTAGCACATTCAAGTAGTACTATTTACATATCTCGAATATTTACAGTCGTTTCAATTATTTCCAGCTGTAATGCTCTACGTGTTTTATTTTAAATCTTTGTCATAATCGTATACAATTAAGTAAATTTTGCATATAATTACGTATAATCTATTTGTTAATATGTTTACTAAGAAGGAAAATACGTAACAAAATGTTGTTGAAATAAAATGCATAAATAACTGCATCCTTGTAACTATTTGTTTATGTGAATGCATAATTAAATAAATTTACATACCCACCTACCTTATTTAAATATTTATCATAATTGTATTAAATTAAATAAATTTTGCAAGTAATTGCATAAACAACTACACCTTTGTAACTATTTGTTTATGTGAATGCATAATTAAATAAATTTGCATACATACCTACCTTATTTAAATATTTCGCTAATTTTATATAAACAAAATAAAATCCAAAAACTACTGGGTTTTCTTTCATCCTTTTTAGGTACATTAATAGTACATAATTTATTCTGCTTGAGGGGATAGAAATAAAATATATAATTGCATGATTTGCCGAAAAGATAATCAGTTACGTGACAATTTCAGAGCATACGTATATATAATAATGAGTAATCAAACAAAGGTCAGTTCACAAACATTAGATCATCTAGTGAGTTCCGTTCTTAGTAAGCTTGAACAGGTAAAACGCTTAATTAAAACAAAAGATGAATATTTATTTTTTATAAAATATTTGAATAAAACAATTAAAATAATTAACATTTGTTGTAAATATAAACTTAAATGTATTGGAAATTTAGCGAAAATTGAATCAAGTTTAGCAATATTAAAACACTATAAGGAAAATTTTAAAAATAAAAACGACAGTCCTATAGTAATTCTATTAACCTTAGAAATATTACTAAACATTTAGTATGGCAAGATGTTGAGTCGTATTTTCAGGGACGGATTAGGACCGGTATTATTACAAATTTAAATATAAAAGACCCCAAAATTTTTCTAAATAAAGCATATAAAAGTTTTTTAATTAAAATAAGAAAGGAAGTATAAAAATCCATGTTAAAAGTTAACGTTATTTTTTCGGCATTATTTGTTAAGCCTCAAAACCTACAAACTGACATAAAACATTTTTCTACAAAAAATGAAATAATTGATGAAAACACAAATTTAAAACATTGGTTTACAGACAATGTAAAAAATAAAATTTTAACAAAACTTGAGGAATTTCAAGAGAAAGATTCCGGATATGCGCTGTATGAAATTTTGCATTTAAAAGTAAATATTAATAATTTTACACCTATAACTTCCGGTACTTCCACTTACATTAATTTACCCGAATGTTATAAAAAGTCTCAAGGAATCATTAATATAAAAAATAATGACCAATACTGTTTCTTATGGTGTATAGTTTGTGCTTTGTATCCAGCTCCTAAAAATAAACATCCAAACAGTATCACATCTTACCCTCATTTTAAGGACGTATTAAAATATGAAAATATTAAATTTCCTATTCGTCTAAAAGACATATCAAAATTTGAAAAATTAAACAAATTATCTATAAACGTTTTTACTACTGGCGAAGATAACAATTTGATTCCCTTATGCTTAAGTCAACAAAATTTTTCTCCACGAATAAATTTGCTACTTTTGTCAGCTGTTACTACTAATACGACGAGGACTACAGACTTACCCGTAAATAATAATATCAATATTCAAGAAATAAAAGAAAATAATACTATTTATCATTTTGCTTTAATAAAAAATTTATCACGAGTATTAAATCAACAAATGGGAAATATACGTCACAAAAAATGGTTTTGTGAACGATGTCTAAATCATTTTATGACTGAAGAACGACGTGATAAACATTTTGATATTTGTAGAACTATAAATAATATAAAAATAAATTTACCCACTGAAGAAATAAAATATTAAAATTCAAAAATTTTAAATTTAAAGAAAAAGTCCCTTTTTCTATTTATGCCGATATGGAAAGTATCTTAGTGAAAATGGATTCCGAAAATCTTAATACCACTAAAATGAAAGTATTTCAAAAACACGAAGCTTTTAGTATTGCGTATTATTTAAAATGTTCTTACGATGATTCTTTATCCTATTTTCGACTATATACGGGAAGCGATTGCATTAATTGGTTTGTTAATGAACTTCAGAATATCGCGTACCAAATTCAAAAGATTTTTAAAAATATAGTTCCAATGACACCTTTAACTGATAAACAAATCGATGACTGTATATCGGCCACATGTTGTCACATTTGTAATAAGCCCTTTTTACAGGGTCAACAAAAAGTGAGAGACCATTGTCACTATACCGGCAAATTTCGCGGAATTGGGCACTCATTCTGTAATCTTAACTATAAAACTGATCACATGATTCCTGTCTTATTTCATAATCTATCCGGCTACGATAGCCACTTCATAATTAAAGCCCTTAGCGTTAATATCAAAGGAAAAGTCACTCTATTACCCATCAACAAAGAACGATATATTTCTTTTACAAAATACATAGAAAATGCCAACGTAAGTTTTCGATTTTTAGATTCGTTTAGATTTATGCCATCTAGTATAGATGCATTGTCTTCCTATTTACCTGATAACGAAAAAAATATAACCAAAAAATTCTATAAAAATGAAAAGGAATTTCAATTACTAACACGTAAAGGTATCTTTCCCTATGAATATTTAGATCGTTGGGAACGATTAAAAGAGACAACTTTACCGGAAAAGGAATCGTTTTATAGTTCAATTAAAAACGAACATATTTCACAGAATAATTACAATCATGCTTTGACCGTTTGGAATACTTTTAATATTAAAAATCTTCAAGAATATGCGGAACTCTATCTTAAAACTGATGTACTACTTTTAGCAGACATATTTGAAAATTTTAGAAAAACTTGTATTGTTACATATAAAATTGACCCCCTATGGACGTATACAAGTCCCGGTTTAGCATATCAGATTGTTCTGTCGCAAGGAGTAGAATTAGAATTATTAACAGATATCGATATGGTGCTGTTTATTGAACGAGGTATTAGAGGAGGAGTATCTCAATGTTCCAATCGTTATGCTAAAGCTAATAATAAATATATGGGTGCCCTATATGACTCCAAAATACCGACATCCTATTGTATGTATTTCGATGTGAATAATTTGTATGGCACTGCTATGAGTTTGCCATTACCGGAAAGAGACTTTCAATGGCAAGGTTCTAAAAATTTCACAGAAAATACCATTCTAAGTATACCTGATGATGGTCCTATTGGATACTTTTCTGAAGTCGATCTACATTATCCTCCAGAACTTTTTAATTTGCATAAGAATTTACCCCTTTGTCCGGAACATTTATGTCCTCCCAAGTCAAAATCGAAAATTCCTAAATTATTAACCACTTTATACGATAAAACAAATTATATTATTCATTATCGAAATTTAAAACAAGCGCTTAAATTCGGTCTCCAAATTACTAAAATCCATCAAGTTTTAAAATTTACACAATCGTATTGGTTAAAAAAGTACATAGATTTAAATATCAGGTTGAGAAAAGAAAGCAAAAATGATTTTGAAAAAAATTTTTTTAAACTACTTATTAATGCATTCTTTGGAAAGACCATTGAAAACCTACGTAAACATAAGGATATTAAATTGGTAACAAAATGGTCAGGTAGATACGGAGCCAGTTATTACATATCAATGCCCAATTTTCACAGTTGTACATCGTTTGGTGATGATATGTTTCTTATAGAAATGTCACGTCTCCAAATAACAATGAACAAACCAATCTATGCAGGCTTTAGTATTTTAGACCTATCGAAAACATTTCTCTATGACTTTCATTATAATTACATTAAAAAGGAATTTGACTCGAAAGCCAAACTTTTATATACAGACACTGATTCACTTATATATCAATTTTATGTTGATGACATTTATGCACACATAAAAGAAAATATTCATAGGTATGATACGTCGGACTTTCCCGAAAATAACATCTATAATATTCCTTTAAAGAATAAGAAAGTTTTGGGACTTATGAAAGATGAAAATAACGGCTTAATTATGACGGAATTTATTGGTCTTCGGTCAAAAATGTATGCTCTTAAAGTATTAAAAAGTGATTCTGAATTTATTATTGATATAGATAAGCTAAAAAACAAGGATTAGACGATTATGAAATTAATATTTTTATTCAAAATTATGGTATTACTAAAAAAGCAAAAGGCATAACCAAATCGGCGCTTAAAACTATTACATTCCATGACTATTATCAATGTCTGTTTAATTTCATTAGCACTGATATAAATCAAAGCCTAATTAAATCAAAATTTCATACTGTATATTCTGTTAATCAGAAAAAAGTTGCATTAAATCCCTACGATGACAAAAGAATAATTAATTCTAAATATACAAACACATTACCTTGGGGTTTTATTGATGACTTTAATAAACATGAATCATACGATCAACTATTTGACGATTAAAAAAATATTTATTCATCTTTTGTAAAATAATTAAGTGTTGCCCGCTCATACCTTTAAGAACGCTCACAATGGAACTCATTATTTTTCATAAAAAAATGTTAAAGGTAAATTCTTCAAAAATGAAAAAAAAATTAAAAATATACATAATATATGATTTTTTTCTTGTTAAAGGTCAAATATACAAAACAATGTCCAGAGGCCCGGGAACCCCAAAAACATACCCCAAAATCGGCAGGATTCGACTTATTTAGCAGTGAAAATCTTGTTATTGCACCGGCATCTAGAAAATTGATTGACACTGGTATTCAGATCGAGCTACCAGAAAACTACTATGCAGAAATTCGTTCAAGATCTGGACTCAGCTACCACCATGGATTAGAAGTTGGAGCAGGCATCATTGATGAAGACTATAGAGGCACAATCAAAGTTTTAATATACAATCATTCAATGCTTCAATATTCAATTCAAGAAGGTGACAAAATTGCTCAAATTATTGTAAAAAAATCAGAAAATGTTACTTTTAACGAAGTACAATATGTTACCACCACTGTAAGGGGAAGTCAGGGTTTTGGTTCCTCCGGATATAAATAAAAAATTGAATAAAAAAATAATTTTTTCATATATATTTTGTTTTATTACTCCTAAAATTCTACAATAACAAAAAAAATTATAGTCGTAAAACGACGGTGAGATATAAAAAAGAAGTCAACAAAAGAACAAATATAATATCAATTCCTAACAAATCAACTTTGTTATTTATAAATATTACGTAACACACAAAATTCTACAAGTCACATAATGATAATGATGACTCACACAGAGTTCTCGGAATTAGAAATTATTACAAATCTTACGCAACAAAAACAATTCTCCGAATTCTGTGATGAGTCATCAAATCTCTTCGGCCAAAAAAAGTTGAGGGGTGGCTCATCTAACCTCTTCCAGGGTCATTCGATCTTCACCTTTTTGTTTTTTTTTGTTTTAATAAGCCAATATGACAACAGGGTAAGCTAAATTAGCTTCTTCAGGTGATAACCTCAACACCCCAAAACCACCCCTTAAAGAGTTCTTTCAAGGTTATTGCCAGCGAAAACATATTAAGGCCCTTTTGACCTCGTTTGGGGTGGCACATCCTCTGGTCGATGACGTCATTGGTGATCAGTTCTTTCAAGGTCATTGCCGAAGACATGAAGACTTCTTTCAAGGTCATTGCTGAAGACATGAAGAAGTCGATGGCATTTCCGGAGAAGTGGATGGACTGTCTTCGGAGCGCCTCAGCTACACTACTTAGAGGGTGGCTAAAAATTTAAATTAAAAGTAGAGTGTTTGTGCCGGTTGTCCATCAATCCAAATCCAAATCCAATCCCCCCACTCTTCACCCCACCAAATCCTCCCACTCTTCACCCCACCAAATCCCCCCACTCTTCACCCCACCAAATCCCCCCACTCTTCACCCCACCAAATCCCCCCACTCTTCACCCCACCAAATCCCCCCTCTCCTCTCCCCACTCCTCTCCCCTCTCCCCTCTCCTCTCCACTCTCCCCTCTCCTCTCCCCACTCCTCTCCCCACTCCTCTCCCCGCTCCTCTGTCTGTAGCAGTCCCTATTGATCTCTCCTGGAACGCAGAACATTACGAAAGCTATAATCCACAAGACTACATAGAAAACAATTTAATAATAATAAATCCACCTCCCAACCTATCTAAGAGTGCTAAAAAAAAGTTTCGAACTGAACAGATAAAGAAAGTTCAAGAATTGGAAACAGAAAAGGAAAAGACTGAAAAGAAAGAAAAACTATGTCTTGCCCAACAGCAAATGTAATGTTTAGTCATGTAAGCGGAAAGAAAACCTTGCAGGATTTTACTACAGATGAACTAGAAATGTTACCTTTGGAATATCTAATTAATTATGCAGATCCTTTGGAACTCTTGGATGTATGGGGGAAATTACCAATGTCTTATAAATCAAGTTTTGATCTTCAAATTAAATTGCCATGTTTTATACATTACAATCGTCCTGACTGGAGCACACAATTCGATGGTCCTCCTGTATCTCAGAAATCATGTTTCATGTGCAATAGAAACATAAAGTAGAATAATGTAGATAAACTCACTGTTATTTTTTCAAAAATAAACCTGTATTTTAATAAATGAATTTTTCATAAATGTCAAACAAATAATTAGAAGTATTATTCATTAATCCACCTATCACCAATCACCCTACCAAATCCCCCCACTCTTCACCCCACCACTTCCTCCTCTCCATACCCCACCGCTACTTCCAATCCATATTTAAAGCTATAACAAACCATTTTTGCGGTTAGTTATGTATCCTAAGTGGTTCAGTATTACTACATATAACTTTAGTGTTTTATCAATCGTTGTTTAGTTTGCAAAAACCTAATTGTTAAGAGTAATAGTGCTTGTATACAGTATTGTACAAATTGTTGTGAGCTGAGACCAGTGAAAATATCTGAAGAAATGTGTTGACTTTTATAAAAGAAGAAAATGCTAAAACCTCAACAGAAAATAAAAGTGTTGGAACTCCAATATCATCTTATTAAAGTAAAATACAGACTTTTTCAGAAAAATTATGGTAGTGAAATACTAACATTGTATGATGAAGCTATTATTTTATGTGATAATCTACTAAAGGAATCTATAACAGTTAAACATTTTAATGATCATTTGATGATAATAAATTTGGGATTAGATTCACATAAATCCTATAATGTAATGAGAAGAATGATTGATGAAGAATAAAATCCATTACAACGTTAAATTCATACAGTTCGTCTTCTCAGTTCATTTGTGATTTTAGAGAAGCACTATGAAGAAGGTTACATTTAACGAAAATATGAATAAAATCCATGTATTGTTTGCATGGAAGTTTGCTTACAAAGCAGCACGTGAGAGTGATTATGAGCAGTATGTATTGGATCGCTACCGCTTTCAAAATAGACTTCAATATGCTGAGAACCTCCTAAAGGATGTTTTGGATGAAAATTATAGGAACAAAATATACAATGAACGTTTTAAATAATTTTTGTTTTATTACAACCAATTCAAGCTCATATCCTCCCACCTCGACCATGTGGTCTTGACTTGCAATACTGAGTGGGGGAATATCTATAAATTTATACGCACACGGTTTCTAAAACATTATTTGCTAGAAATAATACATAAATATGATTCAAAAACGAAAGCTGGTTGGTTGCAGAAAATCGGTGAAAAAGCTTAAACAAGAAGACAGAAGCAGATGCCCTGTTTGTTTATATTCCATGAGAAGAGAAGAAATTTGCACACCCAATTCGTGCACACACAAATTTTGTATAAAGTGTTTAACAGAGTGGACGAAAACAAACGCACATTGTCCTCTTTGCAGAAGATTCTATTTCTCAATTGTTTTAAAAGAGACTAAGGAAAAGATTCTTGTGAAGAAAAATGACAGTGCTGATCAAGCTCTAGTGATATTGTTGTATATAAGTGACATGAATTTAATATAGATATATCAGAAGTAAATAAAACCATGTTGTTAAATATAAAGTTTCTTTATTTTATTATATTACATCTTTTTTTAATATCCAAGAATTGTGTGATTTATCCATTCCCAACCATTTAACATAAACTTTATCTCCCTTTCTTCTTAGCACCTTTTCCACGAGATACACGTTTGAATGTTTGACTTTCTGCAACTCCGGTTCATAAAAACTACCTAAAATTATTTCATTTTTGTCGTCTGTCAGCAAATATGTTCTTGGGTTGGTTAATTTAATTTCTTTAATTTGAAAAATTTCATTTGACCAGTT
Organism: Philopedon plagiatum; assembly: GCA_963971165.1. Taxonomy (NCBI): domain Eukaryota; kingdom Metazoa; phylum Arthropoda; class Insecta; order Coleoptera; family Curculionidae; genus Philopedon; species Philopedon plagiatum. The sequence goes on from OZ020189.1 coordinate 92,864,440, forward strand.
TGGTGTATAGCCCTTTTGAAAAGCCTCCCTGTATTTACTAACCCTAACATAATCCCCTTGTTTAAATTTTGATTTTCTGGGGTCAATTGTTTTTATATTATTATAAGTTGATTTTAGAACATCTTTTTCATTTTCTTCATTTATATCTATAGGTTTTAATCCTGTTGTTCTATGTTTAGTTGTATTATACTTAAAAACAATATTATTTAGGATATCCAACCATTTATAATTGCCTTGCAAGCTAAACTGTTTCCACATGAGAGTTTTTAATGTTCTGTTGACCCTTTCAACAATCCCCTCTTTGATAGTGGAATATGTACTGTAGTGATTAATGTTATATTTTTCCATTAATTTATTAAAGTTTTTGTTGAAAAATTCTCTTCCTTGATCTGTATGTATGTTAGTTGGAGTAGTTTTCGCAAGCTTTAAAATTTTTTCCATAGCTAAAGTTACTTCCTCAGCAGTTTTTCTTTTAACAGGTTGAACCCAAACATATTTGGAAAATGTGTTTATAACAACTAAAATATATCTATATCCTTTATTTAGGTTTGCATAAGGTATCATTTCCACCAAATCAGCTTGCCATAAATCGTTTAAATTTTTAATAATAACCCGTCGTCGTCTAAATTTTTTTCTAGCAGGTTTATGTAACTCGTTGACTAGATCTTCCTTGATGTTAGGTTGTGCAGACATGATAATTAAATGTTTAGTTTGTTACTTCTACAGGACATTTTATTAACAATTCACCATAAAAATCTTCTAAATGACTACCTTCAGGACGATGAAAAGAAAGAACATCCCCTTTCTTTAACCGAATACCTACAGGGTCGGTGATCTTTTTTCCGTTAATTTTTAAGAAAACATATTTTTTCGGGTATTCTCCAGAAATTATAGTAGCAGATTCTATAGGAAAAACATATGTAATTCGTTTGTCTTGTAATAAATGGTAAACTCTATCGGATAGAGAGTAAATTCCCATGAAGGGTAACACCAAATTATACCAAAGTTTAACTGCACTAAGGTCAACAACTTTTATAATGTTATGTTCTTCAGATGAAAATTTATTATCCTTGCCAAAGATGTGGGAACCAAACTTGTCAATAGACATGGTTGTTGCCAGCGGTAGAATAAGGAATAAACATGTGAGAATTAGTATTTATTTAATTATTTTTGCTTCTCTTAGTTCTTCTAAAATCGATATTATTTCATTTTGATGACCAGTATGTCCGGCCATTTGCGATGACATCAACAATTTCAATCTATCTATGATTTCGTTTGGATCGTCATAATAAACGTGATCTAATTTCTTTTTTGATAAATTTAACATAGCTCCCCCCTTTCCACTTTTTGTAGACAGATTTCTTGTAGAACGCGGTCTTTGTGGAGGTAACAAACGTGAAGTGCTTGGTAGAACTGCACGATAACCTGTCTCTGTTGTGCTTCCACGTTTTAATATACCTTTTTGTAATAAGTAAGGTTTAACTATTGTCAAGTATTTAATGTCGGTCGAACCTTGAATTTGACTATTAGGATCAAAATTTCGTCTATATGCATTTGTCCTATTCAAAACATCCATATAATTTTCCATATCATTTGATGTATAACCAACAGGTTCTTTTTTAAAAAGAAGCTCATACAATCCAGGTGTTCCCTCATACCTAACTCCTTCAACTTTAAAATCTTTTCCTATGAAATCCACCACAGAATTAGCAATCTTATATTTATCTGCATCAACATCATGGCTAAACCCATATTTGTTATCAAATTTGCCTTCCGTGTCTTTTATTAGCCCATCCACGAAAGGTCTTAGAAGTGAATGATATGCTTCCAAATATTCTTCATAAGCAGGTGTTCTTGTTAATTCTAAAACATCTTGTCGCAACTCACTTATAGTTGGTTCAATTGTTGTTTCAGGGCTTGATTCTCCTGTACGAGACTGTTGCGAATCTTCAAAAAATACTTCTTCATCTCCTAAAAGTGAGGGCATGTGTGTTGAAAGATATTTACTATATGCATTTGATTTCCTTTGATTAACCTCTGGCGTAGGAAATTGAAATTTTGGAGTCGAAACTAATTGTGGTGAATATACTTCTTTTTTAATGAACGGTTCTGTTTTAATTGTCTGAATTAACTCATGCAAAGGTTGAGTTATTGGTTTAAATTCTTTTTCCATACGAATTTCTTTATCAGATAAATCTGATTTTAAAGCTTCATACTTTTGTCTAACGGCTTGTCTAGTTTTTACCAACTCTTTCGCTGTTTTTTCATCCATCTTTACAAAAGGTAGGTTGTATACTAGAAAATTATCGTTGTGTCAGAGAGTTATATAGTGGAAATAAAATTATCAAATCCTTTTCTATAGCGACCATCATTAAATTGGCAGTCTTTGTCAATAACGACAAAGTCATATTTATGTTTTCAACACATTGAACACAAGTTTTTAAACTCCTGAAAGCTCATGTCACCATTTACATGATCATCATATATATGTTTCAAGTTTGTAGCATCCTGTTGAAAAATTACCAAGAGGTTGGCATTATCACGTATAAGTTGTTTAGGGATTGATGAATATGTTTGACACAAATAAAAACAATCTGTATTTTTATGACGTCCGAAACAAAAATAATCCCTCATAAGACTTTGATCAGTGCATACTATATCATCAAATACAATCAATGAATTTGGCTTTATTTCAGTGGGTGAAACAATATCCTCAGCGTTCGATGATTCAAAATAACCAATAAACTTTAGTGGAGCAAAAAGCCTTTTTAGATATTCATATTTTGATTGATATAAGGATTTTGAGTACACATATATGTTTTCAAATCTTAATCCATTAGGGTGTGTTATAAGAGAAATCATAACATTTGTCTTCCCACAACCCGAGGGTCCTACTATTAAACATCTTTTACAGTTTCCACCAAATAATTGTCTATGTTTTCGATAATTATCATGACATAAATCAAAATTTTTTTATCGGTAAAGGAAAATCTTGTTTTTTGATCTTCATTGTTTGAACATCACTATTTAAGTAAGGTTATTTGCGTTTTTAAATCATTTATATATAATGATTAGACATAATAATAATGTCATTCACTGCGTGGAAGGACAGAGAACAGGTAGTGGTTTATTAAATACTCTTATTAATAAATTACCAGTAGAGCTCCATATTCCTTCTTATAACTTTTGTGGGTCTGGTACAATGTTAAATAAAAGGCTCGCCCGAGGTGATAAGGGAATTAATTTATTAGACGAAGCTTGCAAAGAGCACGATATAGCATATTCGGTATATTCCGATTTAAAAAACAGAAACGAGGCAGATAAAGTATTAGCTAAAAAGGCATTTAATAGATTTAAAGCTTCAGATTCAAATCTAGCCGAAAAACTGTCATCCTTGGCTGTGGCCGGAATCATGAAAGCAAAAACAAAACTCGGTATGGGAATAAGAAAAAGAAGTCATAAACGCAAGAAAGGAGGTCAAATATCCTTTAACCAAGGTGTAAGAAAAGCACGTGAAGAGCTGGTTGGAAAAAAGTTTGCTAATATAAGAAATGCTGCCAGCACAGCTTTATCATCCATTAAAAAATTAAAAATAAAAGAACCTAAACAAAGAATTATTCCAATTCCAAAAACTGGTGGAATTTTACCTTTAATACCTATTTTTGCTGGTTTATCTGCTCTAGGAGCCCTAAGCGGAGGCGCTGCTGGCATTGCGCAAGCAGTAAATTCTGCCAAAAATGCACAGAAGAAGTTAGAAGAACAAACAAGACACAACAAAGAAATGGAAAAAATATCGATAGGGAAAGGGCTTTATTTAAAACCTTATAAGCAAGGGTGTGGTCTATATCTTAAACCATATTCAAAAAACGGTTAAATTTGCTACCTCGCCGACCTTTGACAAATATAGATTTATTAAAGTATGCAAAAATATTAAAGTTGCAACATTTTAGAGGTGTCTTTATGAGAAACAAGTTACCCAAAAAAATAAAAAAATATGAAACCGGTATTATAAATTTAGATGATGATATGGGGGAAGGCACTCACTGGACAGCGTATGTTAAAAATAATAATAACATAATTTACTTTGATAGTTTTGGAAATTTACGACCACCAAATGAAGTTATAACTTATTTCTATAGCGATGGTAGCAACAACAATATTAAATATAACTATGAGAAATATCAATCTTTTAATACCTCAACTTGTGGACAGTTATCATTACAGTTTATTTATAATAATACGTAACTGTGTTTCCATTTTATTCTTATTTCGACCATCATGTCGTTTACTATAGCTCTTTCCACAAATTCAGCTATACTTCAAGCAGATTTCCATCCACCTATTTACTTAGATCCTAACACTTCCTACGTTGTCGGACTTACCAACTTTGAAACTTTTAATGCAATACCAAATATTGATAAAAGTAATAATAAAGTATATTTTGGAAAAAATAATGAATTTTTAACAATTCCTACGGGAAGTTATGAAATGGACGATGTTAATAAATATTTACAGACTGAATTCCAAAAAAGAAATATTTCATTTCACCTCTATGCAAATAACAACACATTAAAATCAACAATAAAGTCTACTACAGATATTATTTTTAAAGATGGAACAATAGGAAAACTTTTGGGTTTTAATAATGGGATAATATCTGGTGATGGAGTTCCAAGAACATCGCAAAATCCAGCAGAGATTATAAAAGTTAATTCTTTATGCATAGACTGCAGTATCGCAGAAGGTTCCTATCTGAACGGAAAGCCAGTACACATTATTCATCAGTTTTTCCCTAATGTTAGCCCTGGATTTAAAATAATAGAAAGTACCCAAAATATTATTTATTTTCCTGTTACAGTAAAAGTAATAGATAAAATAACAATAAAGGTAATAGACCAAGATTTAAATATTGTTGATTTTCGAAACGAAACTGTAACAATAAGGTTGCATATAAAAGAAGTATAATGGTTATCCTTTATAATAGAAAAACCTTCAATTTACCCACAAAAATTAATAAAAACTATAAGAAGACTAAACACCGTAAACCAAAGATTAGTAGAAAGAGAAACACACAAGGGATAACACCTGAAAATATAAGCTTTTTGAAATCTCTAGGTTTAAAGGTTTTAGTATAATGGATATCCTTAACGTAGCAGAAGGTCTTTTCATAGATAATTCAATTGTGCATTCCGAAGTTCATGGTTATGAACCATACCTACCTACAAAATTGGGAAATAATGATGAAATTATAATACCTGTTCATGAAGTAGACAAGTATACGCTTCCTTCCGAAAGCTTTCTTTACATAGAGGGTAAACTAACAAAAGATAATAATACTATCTCAAATACATTAAAATTGATAAACAATGGGATTGCATTCCTTTTTAAAGAAATGCGTTATCAACTAAACGGTGTTACAATAGATTCAGTTAGAGATGTTGGGTTAACTTCGACAATAAAGGGATACATGTCGTATAATAAAAATGAATGTAATAGACTTAAAAACGCAGGTTGGTTTCCTATGGAATCTTCACAAGTTGTTGACGCAACAACAGGATTATTTAATGTTTGCATTCCGCTTAAATTCTTAATGGGGTTTTTTGAAGACTACAAAAAAATTATTTTAAATGCAAAACAAGAACTTATTTTAGTACGAGATAATTCGGACAAAAATGCAACAATTAATACTGCAGATGAAAATCCAAAAATTGAGCTTACTAAGCTAACTTGGAATATACCTCACATTTCAGTAGCTATTCCTCAAGAATTAGCATTATCTAAAATAATTAATAAGAATACTGATATAATAATTGCTTTCCGGAGTTGGGAACTGATTGAATACCCTGAATTATTAAAAACTAATCGTCATAACTGGCCTGTCAAAACATCTACGAAAGTTAATACCCCACGTCATGTAGCAATTGCTTTTCAAAAAGACTTAAGGGATAAATCAACAACTGATATGTCTCTATTTTCCAACGTTAAATTACGAAACATCAAAGTATTTTTAAACTCTGAGAGATATCCCTACAACGATCTATTTTTAGACTTTGCTAAAAATAAATTTGCATCATTATATGAAATGTTCTCACAATTTCAAAAATCTTACTATGGAATAACACCTGAACCCATTTTTTCTCCAAAGGAATTTAATACTTATGCTCCTATCGTATATATCGATTGTTCACATCAGAAAGAAACAATTGAATCCGGACCTATTGTTATGAGAGTTGAGTTTGAATTACATGATGATCTTAAAGACAAAATATCTGCCTATTGTCTTATTATGCATGACAAAGTATTTAGTTACAATCCATTAACCAAAAATGTTAGACAACTTTAAAGCGCATGTCTAACTATATAAAATCAATGCTCTACTATTCTTTCCTACCATTATGGGTGAAGATCTAGAACTTCAAGTATCCTACTTTTTAAAAGAACTGAAAAAATTAAAACAACAACTACAAGAATATTCTGACAAGAAATCTATGATTAAACAATTCTCATTTTTGAAATTATGAGGTTATTAATTGTCGATGTGCAAGGATTTAACATAGAAAATAAGAAGTTTATTCCCAAAGAGTTGGCTGCCTATGATGGATACAAAATATGCCACTATATCTTTAAATCACCATTTGATATAAAATACCTACCACCTGACTTACATAAACAAGCTGTATGGTTAATGAAAAATCATCACTGTATTCCTTGGAATGAAGGATATACACCAATTCACAAATTTTCTGAAATAATCAAGAATCTAACAGAAAAGGCTGATCAAGTTTATGTGAAAGGGAGAGAGAAATCCGAATGCATCCGAAAATATTCATTAAAACCAGTCATAGAACTTGATGAAAATCCAAAATTACAAGAAGGAGAAGCTCATTGTTTTTATCATTCTAAATCACCATGTATATGTGCACTTACTAATGTATACAATTTATATAATAATTATTTAATGATTGAATAAAACACATAAATGAAATAAAGTTTTTTATTTGTTATAAATTAGGTTTAAAATACTTCTTGAATAATTTCAGGTGACAAAAACTTCTTTACTTCATCCAAATGCTCCTCAAATCCCATTTGTTTCATCGTGTACAGAAAAGACTTTAAATCAGAAGTATGTAAATATATGTTACAGGCTTCGGCAGCTTTTTCATACTTTCTACCCATTTCTATACATTCTTCATACGTATAAAATCTTTCAAATCCATACTCGGCTTCATAGGCAGCATCAAATTCTAAATTACTGAAGTGTTGTGATAGATTCTCTATAGCACTTGTTAGGTTATATGCTACTGGTTGAGATGTATATGCTAACCACATCTTGTTGGAGAATGTTCAGACTTAAAGTAAGTTCAGAGCTTTAAATATTAATTTAGGAGGTGGGGGGAATAAAAAGAAAAATATATCTATAAGTTTTTATTTTCAATACAACTTTTTACAAATTCATTACATGTAAATGTTTCTACATCCTCCACAACACAATCTGAGTAAAAGTTTAATAATTCTAAAACACAGCAAACATTTAAACTATTTTCCATAGGTGAAATAACATCATATACATTTTTTAACAAATCACCATTTTTCATAGAGATTCCACTAACTAAAATATTGTAATATTTGGAAAATTCCTGGTTTTTTAAGATATCAAAACGATATTTGATTAAATTTGACACGTTCACTAATTCATTTATGGTATCACCAGCTAAGAAAACTTCATTACCACCATCTTGTGTAATCTTAATTATTCTTGCATCACCAATAAACACAAAGTGAATCTCATAACCATTCCCCTTCATGGGTTGCCACCCGGTGTTGTTGGAATATCTTCATTAAAAATCACATTTTGATTATATTTGTATCCAGAGAGTTTAACAACAGGAATATATTTTCTCTCTAAGGAAAATCCAATGCTGACCCATTTGGATTTGGATTTGTTAATGTAGTAAATTGTTTCATTGATGAGAGCTGCATTGCGCTTCTTACTAAACTCTTGTTGGTTATAGTTTGTTGGTTGATACATTTTCAGATGATTGCTTGAAATACTGTGAGTAGAACTGTGGGTGAGCGTTTCAATAAGCAAGCGTGGTAGTGGGGAAAGCAAGAGTGGTGGGGATAGTAAGAGTGGTGGGGGGATTTAAACACTAATCTTATAGATTTAAACATCATTTAGCGACTAACCATGAATGAGTGTAAGACAGAACTTTTTATCGACATTCAAGGATTCAATTGTTCTTTTGGATACATTCCAAAAGAATTAGCGATTTATGATGGGATTCGTTGCTCAAATTATCTGTTTAAATCACCATTTCAAAAAAATATGTTATCTACTCCTGATATCAAACTGGTTAAATGGGCCGAAGAGTATCATGGACTAAAATGGGAATTTGGAAATATAGAACTTAATGAAATTGATGATATTTTAAAGCATGTGTTAGAAGTTTACCAATCGCCCAAAATTTACGTGAAAGGGAATGAGAAAATAAACTACTTAAAAAAGTTTTTGAATGAAGATTTCATATACGCTATTCCCATTGGTCAAGAACCAAAATTAAGTAGATTTAAGAAAATTCCAGAATGTTATTTTCACAAAAATGTGAATCCATGGCATTGTGCATTAGCAAACGTAAAATTGTTATATAATTATAGACATTGTTATGAATAAAAACCTTTATTATAAATATGTTTTTTTTACTATTGAATTTTATTTATAGTACAAATATACTTTGAATAATATATATCCTATTGAACATATAAACACTACTAACAATATACTTAATAATACTACACACATATTTGAACTACATTCTTCTATACAAGATTTTCTATACAACTGATTCCATTCCTGTGTCACTATTGAAGTTTTATTGACATAATATAATCTTAACTTATACTGTACAACGGTAGAATCATTTATAATATTATCATCTATTTTGTGGGTAAATAAACCATTATTTATATTCATTCTTTTCCATGTTGAAGGCCAACTATCATTATTTACATTATTAACAGATAGACAAATAAATGCTTCTCGAACATTAGGATCAACTTGTGTGAACAAAGTATTGTTAACGAATGCTGATAGAAATAGAACTCCTACTGGTAGCAGAGCCATTTTCAAAATAAAATATTTTCCCAGGGATCTTATGTTTTATATTCGTCATGAACTAAATTTTTTAGAATGTCAATTACATTATTAACTTGGTCATCATTAGTCTTGGATTTCTCTTCCAAAATACTTATATGTTTGTGTCCCCAAGCTAAAGTTCTAAAAGAATCTGGAATTATATAGCGTTTATCATCTTTTGGAGATAAAGCAACTTTATTTTTTAATTGTGTGAACATTTCATGTAAAATTGAATGAAAAATATTCATTTTTCTAAATTTGATCTCAGAATTTTCAACTACATCTTTATAATCTTGTTTAGTAATGGAATTTTCTATAACATATTTTTTAACTCCCTTTGCCTTTTTTTCAGATTTCTCTTCTAAATTTACACAGTAAGCTTTAGCTCCCGTCCCATAAAAACTTGAAATTGGTTTGCCCGCAAATTCATCTTTCATTCGCCCTAATACTGATTTGTTCTTAGTAATATTATGAATATTGTTTTCATTGAAATTAGAAGTGTCAAATTTGTCTAAATTGTCTTGCATATCTTTATAAAAATTTTCAGTCTCTACTTGCAAGATCAAACTATCTGTATCCGTGTATAACAAAATTGCTTCGTCTCCATACATGCTTTTAATATAATCATAATAAAAATCATATAAAACGGTTTTTGATAATTCCAAGACTGTGAAGCCAATATAAACAGGTTTATTGTAAGTCACTTTTACTCTTTCCATTTGTATCGCAACCAAATTTTCATTAAAGACTAATCGATTTTTAAAATTTGGTTTAGCAATCAATGTCTGCGCTCCTTGTTTTTTACCAATATTCTCCCAGTGTGTGATTAATCTAATGTCAACTCGCTTATCAATGTTTTCTAAAGATTTACCATAAATGGCATTATTAAATAATTTATAAGTATCCTTTTCCAACTTATTTTTAGATTTGTTCCTCATTTCGGTATTTAAATAGGTGTACTGTTTAAGAAATGCAACCTGTTTAAATTTAATAACTCTATGAATTTTAGTTAATTTTAATCCATTTTGAAGCACCTGTTTCAGATTTCGGTAATGAATAACATATGTTTCTTTATGGTTTAAATTACATATTAATTTCTTTTGTTTTGAACCTGGTGCACAAATATTTTCAGCCAAAAAAGGTAATTCGTTGTGCTCTTGATGTAAACCTTGAGGATACTTTAAATCTACTTCCAAAACGAACCCGAATTCAGCATCGTCAGGAAGAGACATCACATCAAGGCCTTCAATTTCTTCATCGTTCAACCAAGAAAAATCACTTACGGGGAGACATTGACTCATACTATGTCCATACAAGTTAGTGGCATCCAAATACATTATAAATGAATTTGGTTTGCTTGGATCATAATTTTCCAAGAATGGATTATTAGCTTCTGCTTTTCGAACGCTGCAATGACAGACACCACCTCTTATATTATTTTTAAAAAAATGTATCATATCTATATCCGTTAATAATTCTAATTTAACATCAGTCATTTTTAACATTGAATCCCATCTTAAACCTGGTAATGTATAATACTGTGCAGGATCTAGCTTAAAATTATTTAAAGATACATTTCGAAACGCTTCAAAAAAATCTGTTAATATGAGAACATCTGACAATAAATACATTTTGGTATAATCCGTAAGATTTTGACAATTAAATAAATTCCAAATATTAAAAGCTCTATTGTAATCCGATGGACACATAGGTTCATCTTTAAGTTTATCATAAAAATGTTCAATAGCTGGGAGTTCATTTTCATGTAATTTTTCGAAAGAATCAACGTAAGAATAAGGATAAACACCTTTTTTACGAATTTCATTGAACTGGTTAGGATCTTCAAAATATTTTTTAATCTCAATGCACTGATTTGATTCCAAGCTTTCACCAAGCTTTTCCAAAGAGGAACCAACGAAACGGAATGAATCTAAAAATCTCATTTTTATAAAAATACTTTTTTCGCTATTATCCTTGCCTTTTACTTTGTCAACCAATATGGATTTTGAAAATGAAATATATTTTTCCTTAGTTTGTGCAAGTACATCAATATTATCTTCTTCACAGCACAATTGTTTAACAAATAAATGACTATCATAACCAGTTAAATTATGAAAAAAGATGGGTATAAAATTTGGAATTTGAAAGTTTAAGTTGCAGATACTGTGAGCTGCATTTCGAAATTTACCAGTTAAATGATCATGATCCCTGACTTTTTCATTTTCTTCAATTGTTTTATTACAAATATGACAAATTTTGCTATTTTTATAAGATAGTTCTTCCTCATCTGTTAAAGGAAGCATTTTCACTACAGGTTTCAGATGGTCATTATAAATTCTATGTGCATGACCTTCAATTCGTTTACAAAATTCATCAGCTGCATCCAAACCAAAATAGAAATCTAGTATCGACAAAGAATCATCATATGAGCACTTAATAAAATAGCAAAAAGCGTACGGTTCGTGTTTAAATGTATTTAAAGTATAAGACTTCTGTTCGTTTCACGGTTCTTGATGCTGTAAAGGTTTTAAAAAGCATTCAAAGTCTGCATATATGACAAACGGAACTTTTAGTTGTTTTTGAAAATTTTCAAACTGTAGAATATTTTCTGGTATATTTTGACCGTACTTATTTATTTTAATGTCATTGGTAGGAACTTTTGTAAACAAATGATTACAATCATGTGATTGGTGTAATTTTAATTTTTCCATTGATGTAAAATAAATTAAACATCCATCACAAAAATATTTTTATGGTCTCTTTTATTAATCTGAGATGACACTAATCTTGACATGTTCTTAATCCAACAATAATGGTTCTTTTCACCTTCACTTATTAACAACAAATTTATGTGTACTGGAAGTTTTTTACTAGTGTAATGAAGAGGACCTACTACTTCATACTTGAATTTACTATCTTCATAAACACTCTCTAAACCATAAACATTTATAGATATTTGATTAAGCGTTTCAAACTTCTGTATATCCTTTAATTTCACAGGAAAATCTATTCCTTCAAAACTTAAATACTCAAAAAAATTAGGGTATGATCTTGTCCTATCAAAATTAATATTAGCAGGAAACAGTGCACTTATCACACTCCATGCAAAACAATATGAATCATTATTTTTGATATTAATAACAGCTTTTTTATTTGAAATTTGTTTTGGTAATGGTATATACGATGAAGCTCTAATTGGATTATACTTGTTTATATTAAGCTCCAAATGTAATATTTTTTCCAATGCCCAACCTGATCCATTTTCCGCAAATATTGACACCTTTTCTTTAATTTCAGACAAAAACTGTTTATAAATATCACTTAAACTTGTTGTCGAAGTTATGACCTTATTTTTTGTGTTAAATGATTTAATTTCGATTCTCTCTTTTATTTGTAAAATATATTGTCCAAATAGTTCCACATTAATCTTAACACTTCTATGCTTAACTAATTGTTCGGAAAGTAAACTTACAAATTTTTGTTGCACTTCATCAAAAAATTCTTCAATGTCCACATACTTTTTCGATGGCAGCAACATGTAAGACACAATCCTGTTTTTAAAAGCAGAAGTTAAAATTTTCACATCATCGTCACTTTTAAGTGCACTTTTATGTAGGTTTGAACGTAAATGGGCAGAAAGTTTATTTTTCACGTACCAAGTAACACAATCTTTACATCGCGATAAAGTAAGTTTAGGTATTGGAGGTCTGTCTTCTTTAATATCTTCTATTTTAGCTTTTTTCATGGATACATCACATACCTGGGTATTAGCCTTCCTTTTTTCTCGCGAACAAGATGGTCTCATGGCACACGATTCTCTTTTATGTCTATACACGTTCGATTGATGAGTAAAACTCTTGTTGCATTCACTGCACTGATACATCTTGAGAACTGAACAAAAAGTAGAAAAGGTTGATATTTATTCAACAGTTCTTGGGATATTTTAACTGCTCTCACAACACTTTGCACAATACTGTTTTTGCAAACTAAACAATTAATATAAGTCAACTAACCGCTGAGGATATATAGGTAACAAGGAGAAGACACAACTGTATTATATCCAGCTGAAGATGCGACTGCGAACACTTAAGAACGAGAAGCGAAGAGAGAATATAAAGAGAATCCGTCTGGGCGGAGCATACGCATACCCATGCGCATCTCTATTGCGCAGTTGTAAAAAAACGAAAAATATAAAAAACGTGTTTTTTTTTTTTTTTCGTCTGGGAGTTTGTTTTTTTTTTCGTCTGTTTTTTTTTTTCGTCTGGGAGTTTTTTTTTTCGTCTGGGATTTTTTTTTGTTCTTGGAGGCGGGGCTTAAGTTTGGGCCGGCCAATCCGGTTCTTGGAGGCGGGGCTTAAGTTTGCGCCGGCCAATCCGGTTCTTGGAGGCGGGGCTTAAGTGGGGAGTGGGGAGGAGTGGGGGGATTAGTGGGGTGAAGAGTGGGGGGATTTGGTGGGGTGAAGAGTGGGGGGATTTGGTGGGGTGAAGAGTGGGGGGATTGGATTTGGATTTGGATTGATGGACAACCGGCACAAACACTCTACTATTAAAATTGGGACTTTCAGCTTTATGAGCCACCCTGTATTGTCCTTCATCAAGTTTTTGAATAACCATGCTTCTTTTACAATGTAGAACTTTTTATAAAGATATAGGTACTTTTTTTGTAAAATCGGTAATAAAAAAATTAATTTTATTTTTGAGACCTCGTGTATGTTCCAAAACTAATTCACTAAAAAACTAAAAGAACACGCTTTTATGAGTAGCGCACTAAAAAGTTAAAGATAAATTATAGTTTAAAATACTAAAAACAAGTTTTTATGAGTAGCGCACTAAAAAGTTAAAAATAAATTAGGTATAGTTTAAAAAACCAAAAACACTTTACGGTTTACTGTTAGGTAACTATAAAAGGAAAATAATTATTTTGAACTTTTTAGTGCGCTACTCATAAAAGCGGTTTTTTTAGATTTTTAAATTATAATTAATTTTTTTAACCTAAAATGCAAGTTGAAAATATAAGTTTAAATAATATTAATATTATAAACATTTTTACTGCTTATTTCTTAATTTGTAAAATTTATTGCAGAATATAAAGATTGATAACAATAGTAATATGAATAACAATATTGTAAGTATTTTCCATGCTTATAATATTAATATTATTTTTAGTTTATTTTATGTGAAATTAGGAATGCTTAGCCGTCGACAAATTTCAATTATTCATAACAGTAACGGTGTCAGACATTTGCCCTCCTTTTGGTAAAAGTGATAATTAATATATAGGTGATAGATCAAGGCTGACAATTTTTATTTTAATTTACTGACATGGCACTGACATGCACACATTGCTATCACCTATATATTAATTATCACTTTTACCAAAAGGAGGGCAAATGTCTGACACCGTTACTGTTATGAATAATTGAAATTTGTCGACGGCTAAGCATTCCTAATTTCACATAAAAATAAACTAAAAATAATATTAATATTATAAGCATGGAAAATACTTACAATATTGTTATTCATATTACTATTGTTATCAATCTTTTTATTCTTCAATAAATTTTACAAATTAATAAATAAGCAGTAAAAATGTTTATAATATTAATATTATTTAAACTTATATTTTCAACTTGCATTTTAGGTTAAAAAAATTAATTATAATTTAAAAATCTAAAAAAACCGCTTTTATGAGTAGCGCACTAAAAAGTTCAAAATAATTATTTTCCTTTTATAGTTACCTAACAGTAAACCGTAAAGTGTTTTTAGTTTTTTAAACTATACCTAATTTATTTTTAACTTTTTAGTGCGCTACTCATAAAAACTTGTTTTTAGTATTTTAAACTATAATTTATCTTTAACTTTTTAGTGCGCTACTCATAAAAGCGTGTTCTTTTAGTTTTTTAGTGAATTAGTTTTGGAACATACACGAGGTCTCAAAAATAAAATTAATTTTTTTATTACCGATTTTACAAAAAAAGTACCTATATCTTTATAAAAAGTTCTACATTGTAAAAGAAGCATGGTTATTCAAAAACTTGATGAAGGACAATACAGGGTGGCTCATAAAGCTGAAAGTCCCAATTTTAATTTAAATTTTTAGCAACCCTCTATGCCCTATAAAAATATTTAAACCATGCTCTTTTTTCACAATGTAGAATTTTTTATGAAGATATACTTTTTTTGTAACGGCGATTTTAAAAAATTAATTTTACTTTTGGGACCTCCTGTGTGTTCCAAACATATCATAAAAATAACTCTTGTATGTACATTTGCAGTGGCAGTTTACCTTTAAATAACGATTTTGCCTTTTTAGCTTCACGTGGATTATGACTTTTTCATTTTTGAACCACCCTGTACGTACTGGATCAAATTTCTGAATGGCAATGCTATTTTTTCACGATGCAGAACTTTTTATAAAAATACACTTTTGTCGTAAAATCAATAATACATTTTTTTCCATTTCGAAGACATGCGGTATATTTTTTTAATGAAAAAAACATATTATTAAATTGTACATTTGCAGTGGCAGTGTACCTTTAAATAAAGATTTTGTCTTTTTAGCTTCACGTGGATTATGACTTTCATTTTTGAGCCACCCTGTACGTACTGGATGAAATTTCTGAATGGCAATGCTATTTTTTCACGATGCAGAACTTTTTATAAAAATACACAATTTCGTAAAATCAATAATACATTTTTTCCATTTCGAAGACATGCTGTATATTTTTTAATGAAAAAAACATATTATTAAATTGTACATTTGCAGTGGCAGTGTAATTTCAAATAAAGATTTTGTCTTTTTAGCTTCACGTGGATTATGACTTTTTCATTTTTGAGCCACCCTGTACGTACCTACTGGATCAAATTTCTGAATGGCAATGCTATTTTTTCACGATGCAGAACTTTTTATAAAAATACACTTTTTTCGTAAAATCAATAACAAAAATTTTTCCATTTCGAATACATACTGTATATATCTTTTAATGAAATGTCCCATTAAAATGTTATAAATCAAGCTAATAAAAGCATGTTAATAAAAGATCGATGGTTTTGTAATAGACTCATAGCACCCTGGTTATCTCATCCTGCTCTTGGCGTAAAGATTTACATGTCTTCATCATATTATGAGGAAACAATTAATTATACCTTTAAGTTATAAACAGCCCAGTCCCTCAAGCTGTTTCTGGTGACAGATTAGTCATACCTATCATTGGTTCAAAAGCGCTGTGTAATCTTTCCTACCTTTCGGACTTTTCAAAATTCAGGCAACAGGGCAGTAGTAAAAATGATAGAGAAGTGTCCAAATATTATACGGCTCGGAAGCAAAATGCGTCGACAAATGTACAAAATTATACGCCGGACGCAAATTTGATTATAATATGAAAGGAGTTGAAAATCCTGCATTATAAAATAAAAGGTATATTTTAGTTTTAAGAGATATTTAAAAGAAAAATTAGGAGCAATACAAAAAAAGGAAAAAAATCGATATACACTTGAAATACAAAGCCTAAAGCCTCTATTTCTAGGGGACGCAAAAATGATGGATTATGAAAGGACGCAGAATTGATGAAAGATATATATATATATATATATATATATATATATATATATATATATATATATATATATATATATATATATATATATATTAAATTAATTATAATTAAATTAAGTCATGACGCTAACGGTGGGGTTTCTCCTTTTAGTGTTTTTCTTCCACAAATGTGCCAGCAGGTCCCTGGTCTGTGAACTATTTGTGTTTTTTTTCAACTTTTCACATCCAATAACTTGGTTATGTGCTACTGACGAGGGCTAATAAGCACGAAACACGTGTCTAGCACTACCTTACAGACAGCTTACCCGATATTTCTTTCACTTGTTTATAATTGTTCCTGTCGCTATGTCTTCACTATATTATATATATATCTGGCATTTCCAGGAGCGTCATTTTAATTTTTCTTTCAGCCATCTTACCCCTATGATACCGTGCAAACTAATGAGTGTGCAAACAGAGTGGTTCACTATTTATTAAACCTAACGCCACCCTAACACTACCCTAACACAACCCTATCACACTCCTATCAGCAACCTAACACCACCCTAAACAACTCCACAACACAAGCTAACGTCCCTATCAACAACCTAACGCCTACATATCACAACCCTATCAGCAACCTAGCACCACCCTAAACAACTCCACAACACTAGCTGACGTCCCTATCAACAACCTAACGCCTACATAACCGTTCCTCTAAGCACAGCATATGACACAAGCAATATAACTAGTAGAGATGCTATTCGTAAAACCCCTTCCGGGGGGGCAGATTTTAACATTAGTTCTATTAAACTGATCAGAGGTAGTAGCAACATTAGTACCCTTATATTTTTGAAGAAAATAGTCTGTAGATTGTTTCTATATTCGCAAGTACGAATACGAATTACTGCTTCCGGAAACAAGACCTATTTATTAGTTGTTTCACAGCTGTTCAGGAGTTGGTTTCCGAAACAGGGTATGTTTTAGCTGTTAAGTGGCTTGGGCAGTTAGATGTTTAAGTGGTTTCCTGAAACGGGGTCTGCATATTAGTGGTTTTTCCAGACCAGGGTCTGTTTTTAGCTGTTTTTCCAGAACAGGGTCTGTTTATTAGCTGTTTTTCCAGAACAGGGTCTGTTTCATTAGCGGTTAAGTGGTTGAGCGGTTGAGCGGTTGAGTGGTTGAACGGTTGAGTGGTTGAGCGGTTGAGCGGTTGAGCGGTTGAGTGGTTGAGCGGTTGAGCGGTTGAGCGGTTGAGTGGTTGAGCGGTTGAGCGGTTGAGTAGTTGAGCGGTTGAGCGGTTGAGCAGTTGAGTGGTTGAGCGGTTGAGCGGTTGAGCGGTTGAGCGGTTGAGCGGTTGAGCGGTTGAGTGGTTGAACGGTTGAGTGGTTGAGCGGTTGAGCGGTTGAGCGGTTGAGTGGTTGAGCAGTTGAGCGGTTGAGTGGTTGAGCGGTTGAGTGGTTGAGCGGTTGAGTGGTTGAGCGGTTGAGCGGTTGAGTGGTTGAGCGGTTGAGTGGTTGCTGTGTGAGTTTGAAAGACAAGGTGATATCTGGTTTTGTTCAAGATGTGGAATTTCACAATCCTACTTTAAATAAATTCTGTAATTAATTCTTTGTTTTATTTTTTATTAAACTTTACCCATGAAACCAAAATCCAGTTGTTAAATAGCAAATTAAAAACTAATATACAATATAATTATCCGCTTTCGAATTTTTCCGTGCTGCACGTGGGTAGGTTTTTCAAGCATCTGCAAGTAATACAAGTAACTTGTATAATTAAACCTCATGAGAAAGGTATTTGTTAAAGGCTTACAGGAAAAATATGGTTAGGTGACCTAATTCCTAATACAATTATTGATTTACTAGAAATAGGTTGTGTTAATGTAGCTAAACTTACATTATTACACATAGGAAATTTTCATTGTAAAAATCATATCTGTAACGATTTACTTTGTGCTAGAAAAAACGTATTTTAATTAAGATCTTGGTATATAAATAAAACTACTTAAAATGTATTTCTTCTTATTTTCCCCAAAATTACCCACACTTAAATAATACTACAATCTACTATATCTAACATGCAAAAGCTAAAAATTATGTACACATAAATCGTTCCTTATAAATTAAATTTCGATGATGTCTATCTAATATTTTACAAATTATATCTTCACTTTGTTTGATTCTTCTTTCAAATCGAAGTCTGTCTGCTAAGTGTTGTAAAAAGCCGATTTTGCGAGCTTGTTTGTATGCATATTTCCATACTACTAATAAATGCACTATGTTTTTGTCTTCGCTAAATTTCACAGACTTCTTCATTTTGTAAACATAAATGTACCCGAATAATTGATATTATTAATTTCTTGGATTATTTCTCCTATTTCCCTTCTTCTCTTGGCCATCAAAATAATGTGAAGGTATATGCTTCGAACCGTCAAGTCGTATAAAATGTTGATGCGTTACACAGGCTAGACATGGTTCACCACGTGGTACATCCGATTCACCCTTACACTTAGGACATCTATATCTTGCTGGAACAGGCATGCTTTCTTCTTGTGTTTCTAAGTCAAACTAAAGGATTTTTTCCCTTCTAACCTTTTTATACGTATCTAACCACCTGAAAAACTTCTCCCAGTCGGATAAAATAATCAAAAATTAATTGAAAAATGATTGGAATGATATTTGGGGCAAAGCTTGGCTGCTGTTGATTGTAGCCCTCGCACCCTAATCCAGTTTGGATGCTTGGAATAGAGCCTGTTTCCACTGGTGTTGGTGGTGGTGGGGAGATGCATTTTATCCTATTTAAAGCCCT
This sequence comes from Philopedon plagiatum, assembly GCA_963971165.1. NCBI lineage: Eukaryota > Metazoa > Arthropoda > Insecta > Coleoptera > Curculionidae > Philopedon > Philopedon plagiatum. Next base: position 92,883,911 of record OZ020189.1, read on the forward strand.
CCATTGCTGGAAACTGTTAAGCCATTAGTTCAGCACCGTCATCGTCGTCGTCATCGTCTTTTAGTCTAGTAAGTGTGCAAGATGTCAAAAGAACGTCAGGAAGTTTGTATCGATCTTCAAGGTTATCCTTTAGCCAGTGGGTTTATACCGAAGGAGTTGGCTGTGTATGATGGTGCGCGATTTTGCAGCTTTCTCTTCAAACCTCCGTATGGTAGGAAATTTTTAAAACCTGAAGATCTTAAAATAGTAGAACATTTGGAGGAAAAATACCATGGACTAATGTGGAAGTCTGGCTATTTGGACTTGAACCAATTTGAAAGTGTTTTACGTGACATCTGTCTTCGGTATGACTCTCCTAAATTTCTGGTTAAGGGAGATGTAAAAGCAACTTGTTTAAAACAGATTTTTGATTTGTCTCTTATATTTAGTGTTCCTTTAAAGACTGAGCCTAAATTAAGTAAATATAAAAAAGTTGTAGAATGTTTTCATCATAAGTACTTTAATGTTTGGCATTGTGCCTGTAATAATGTCAAGTTATTGCATAATTTCCGACATTGTTTTTTAAATGACATGGAATAAAGTATATAACATATGTTTTTTTGTTTTATTTATTAGTATAGTTCGATTAGTCTAAGTAGAAAGACGTAAAATGATTAGCCGCAGTGTAGATTGTACCGATTGCTTAGACGATGGTCTTGCCGGCATTCATACTTTTGAAGAAAGACTGATTACGTTTGAAAATTGGACCACTAAAGTTAGTCCTAAAGACTTAGCACAGGCTGGTTTTTATTACACCCAACGATTAGATATAGTTAAATGTGCATTTTGTCATTGCGAGTTTACTGATTGGAGGGAAGGAGATGATCCGTTAGTCGATCACTATAAGTACTCTAAACATTGCCGGTTAGCTAAAGTATTGTGGAAGTGTCGACAAATGAAAAAGGTAGTCACACCCCGAAGCTTGAAAAAGATAAAACCAGAACCGCTCCGAACTCTCCATGTTAGTTCTCTGTTCTTAATACCGCTGTTGGTGTTATTAACCAGTGGAATTATACACCTTTATGATATTATACATCTCTATTCTTCGACGCTTTAAATCATTTTGATGCGTTGATCTCCAGTTAACGCCACCTGTTGATACCCTATTGCTGTCTGGTTAGCACGGTTGCTGCCCGGTTGCTGTCCGGTTGCTGTGGAATTATATACCTTTAAGATCTTATAAATGTCTATTCTTCGACGCTTCGATGATCATTTTAACGCCAGTCATGGCTCTGTTAAGTTCGTCCGTCATTCTGCTAGTTGCAGTAGTACACAACGTCTTTTACGTATATCGGCCTTTTAATGTTAAAAACGCCTCTGTTTTGTTCGATTTTGGAGATTATAACTCTAGCAGTCCATGGATTCTGATGGCTTTCAACCCTCAGATTACTGGTCACATACCCGTATTCTCCACTACGTTACCTCAATCAAACAGCAGCAGCAGCAGCAACTTTTTTCGCTACAAGGTTCAGTTTCTCTTTCAAGATTCGACGATTGGTGAAACAGGATGGATGACGTTCCTTAGCAAGTGCAAGAATGAGACCGCATCTCCTACTATTACTCCTACTACTAATTCTACACTAACCCCATCTTTATCTGAAACTATAAATAGTATTTCTAGTTTACTTGTATTCATAGCTGTAACCTGTTTAATAGTATTAACTAATTTTGTATATACAATTGCTAAATATCGATATAAATTGTGGTTAAATAAATAATTTTCTATACTTACTACTTTCATTACATACTCATACCTCGAAAAACGTGTCTAAAATATTAAAACGACTGCTGCGCATCCCAACACCGCTAGCGCCGTCAGCCGATGTCGCCATCGTCTTTGAGATGCTGAATTACAAAAGACGCAAAGCCCATGTGTTTATTTGGTAGAAAAGGTTCTTCGTCAGCGCAACAAGTATAATAAAGAACAATTATATGTAAAATGGTTAGGTTTTCCAATCCAGTTTAATGCTTGGATAGATAAGCCAGATATTGTTTAAATAATATATTTATATTCATTTTATTTTATAAGGTTTTATTACAATTTACCTAAAATACATACAACATACCTACTACGTCGCGTCTCATCACAGAGGCATTCTGTAGGCTCTAGCCCACTTTTTCACCCTACATTCATTGAGTGACTACCTCGGATAGACTCGGCAACACTGTATTTTTTAATACATGTTACAGTAATATTTCATTTCTACGCCACTGAGAGCTTTCGTACGGGTCTACAATCAACTTTGACATTACGTCAACATTCAACAGACTCTAGCTCATGCTTTCCACCTAAACTCATTGAGTGACAACCTCGGATAGACTCAGCAACACTGTATTTTTTAATACATGTTACAGCAATATTTAATTTCTACGCCACTGAGAGCTTTCGAACGGGTCTACAATCAACTTTGGCATTACGTCAACATTCAACAGACTATAGCTCATGCTTTCCACCTAAACTCATTGAGTGACAACCTCGGATAGACTCAGCAGAACTTTATATGTTAATACATGTAACTGAAATATTTAATGTCTACGCCTCTGAGAGCTTCCGTACGGGTCTACAATCAACTTTGGCATTACGTCAACATTCAACAGGCTCTAGCTCATGCTTTCCACCTACACTCATTGAGTGACAACCTCGGATAGACTCGGCAACACTGTATTTTTTAATACATGTTACAGCAATATTTAATTTCTACGCCACTGAGAGCTTCCGTACGGGTCTACAATCAACTTTGGCATTACGTGGGCATTCTACAGACTCTTGCCCACTTTTTCACCCTACACTCATTGAGTGACAACCTCAGATAGACTCAGCAGCCTTCATTTTTCAATACATGTTACAGTAATATTTCATTTCTACGTCACTGAAAGCTTCCGTAGGAGTCTGCAATCATGATCGGGATTTTTTGGTAATTTTTCATTTAAATTTCTTAATTTTTTGGCGTCTAGTAAACGTTTGAAAATTTCAGCGGCCGAATATTTTCGCTCGCGATTCGACTATATCAACATAAAAAATAAAACCTAGCACTTTATGAACACATAAAATATTGTACAGTAGTAAAACTAATTGCATGAGGTAGGCGGCATCTTATAAAAATTTGTTTTATTTGACCAAGTAATATTCATACAAAACAGGAACGAGTGATACTCGTTAATATTTTTTTCGACTTACGTAAAATAAGGCAGTGTGTACCGATCATTTATTGTACAATTGTATTTGTCAAACCTTTGTATCATAGGTTTATAAATATATAGCACAATTTTGTCAGATCTAATGCGCTCGTATCAATCTCCTAATTAGACTGCTTATCGCTGCTGCTACTCGGTATTCCTCGGTGGCTTTCGGCTCGGTTAGTTCGAAAATTGGCCTGCGAGCGTTAGTGAGAGGGCGTTGTGAGTATGCTGGCGTTGTTCAAAGATTGGCCAGCGACCGTTAGTGAGGGGGCGCTGCGAGCGTGCTGGCAATACTGGCACTGCTGGCAGCTATTTTGTACTCTCACCAAAGTCGAGGCGAAAAAAATCTATTTTGCGATTTTTTCTCTGCGTCCCCAGTTAGAGTGTAAAATTGCTGCCAGTACTGCCAGCATTCTGACCATGCGCAGTACGCGTTATATGTATGTAGTAGCATAAAACTATTATTTTCTACGGAACCAAAGGGCCGATCAACGCCATTCTTTTTTCAAACGCCTTCTGACAACACCCCCGAACATGTGACGTATTTTTTTAATTTTTATATCGCACAAACGTGCCATGCACACGACGCTTTATATGTATGTAGTAGCATAATACTATTATTTTCTCCGGAACCAAAGGGCCGATCAACACCATTCTTTTTTTAAACGCCTTCTGACAACGTCCCCGAACACGTGACGTATTTTTTAAATTTTTATATCGCACAAACGTGCCATGCGCACGACGCTTTATATGTATGTAGTAGCATAATACTATTATTTTCCCCGGAACCAAAGGGCCGATTAACGCCATTTTTTTTTAAACGCCTTCTGACAACGCCCCCGAACACGTGACGTATTTTTTAAATTGTATATCGCAAAAAACACATAAAACATACCTACTACGTCACGTCCAAACTCCCGGAAGATATCATTTTCCATGTTTATTTATTCAACTAGGTACCGTGGCGTACTTGGTTCTATAGCTGGGAAACGTATATAATACGAAATTATACACATGGTGTGTGCGGGTCGATCCGCGCCTTGGACAGGAAACTTTTTTCAGTGCATACGCGACTTACGAAATAAATACATTTAATTAGGATTAATGAAAACGTTTGTGACGCCATCGTGAACAAAAACGGCAGAAAGAAGAAGAAGAATAGATAGTGCCCCCAAATAGATAGTGCCCAAGTAGTTAAGACCAAAATAAGTAACGCCCAAGAGTGTGACAGTTGACAGATGACAGTTGACATATGACAGATGACATATGACAGATGACAGATGGGTTTGATTGGGTGCGTTCGGTATCGGGAGTTGGGTTTGCTCTGGTTCGCTCTGTACCGGTTGGGTTTGCTCTGGTTTACTCGGTATCGGAGTTGGGTTTGCGTATGCGATTTACACACAGTGTGGGCGTTGAACGCCCTATCTATCTCTACTCATTCCTCAAGAGCTTTTGAATAGTTAGGCCACTTATCATTTGAACGTAATTACCTATAATCAACGGATCATTTAATGACACATTGGAAGTAGATTTTGACGAGGCATCAAAAACCACGCCAAGTTTGATTGTAGAACTACTGTCTTTTATCACGGCGTGATGTGGAAGAAAAAATCCACAATCGTGAGTAGTATCGTTACACAAAGACATATGATTTAGTGAAATGTATTCATTAATGAAATCAGTGTGTTGAATTTTAAGATTTTCGTTACGTTTGAACTTATTTTAAAGTGAAACAAATCTTGCCGTGGCAGAAGTATGAGAATCACCAAGTTTGGAAACTGAATATTTAATTGCAAATGATACAATGAAACGTCCGATTTCATCTGTAGTAATGTTGTCTTTGTAATGTTGTTCACAAGTTAGTTCCTCATTGGAAAAATGTTTTATTTTTGACAACTCTTCTAGTTCCCAAAATTTTCTTAGTTGTAGATCCAATTGGTCATTAAAAAACACTAAGATTACATTGTATACCTGAACATGATACAGAAGTGGGTAAAGACATAGGTCCAGATACGAGATAACCTAACATGATTTTCTGCAATATTGGTTTACCTGAGTTAAGTTTAATTTGACCAACACAAATAAGGTCTCAGAATCAGCACCTATAAGTAAATGAATAGGTGAAGAAGTATTAAAGGTGGGATCTGCTAAAACGATATTACTATGAATATTTAATGAAGCAGGGTCAAATGAACAGGAAGGTGTATTTCCAGTTATCATTGGCAACACTAAACAAGCTATCGTTTTAGTGTAATTATTTGTATTGGACTTTATGTGTAATGAAGTAGTATGAGAAACTTGGGAATTTATTACATTAATACCAAATATTGAAAAATCAATTTTGCCTTTTGATAATTCAAGTTTGTTACACAAGTTTTCAGATATAAAATTGATTTGTGATCCGTTGTCCAAAAAAGCTCTAACAGGATGTTTATTATTATGTTTGTCAAAGACTTGGACTATTGCAGTGGAAAGAAGAATTCGACAAGGATTCTTGCTTTGAAAATTGTGAACCGTCAGTGAACATGTATTGTCCACTGATGTCTGTTTAGTACTAGTGTAGTGTCTCGTGACTTTGAGCTACTGGAAGTGTTGTTGTTAGTATTGTGTTGAAAAGTGTTAGTAGTATAAGTAGATGCTTAGTGAGTTTCCGCATTCGCAGTAGGGTCGACCTTGAACGCTCAGGTGTGCTATTGTTATTTGGCCTTGATATGCGCAGGTGTTGTTCCAAGGTCAAGGTCAATAACTTGGCCTTGAACGCGAGCAGATGTTTCTTTGTTTGGTGATGGCCAGGTGGACGACGCTTATTTCAAGGTTACATTTGCGGTGTATATTTTCAATGAATGCGAGCAGCTGTTTCTTTGTTTGGTGATGACCAGGTGGACGACTCTTATTTCAAGGTTACATTGGCGATGCATATTTTCAATGAATGCGAGCAGCTGCTTCTTTGTTTGGTGATGACCAGGTGGACGACGCTTATTTCAAGGTTACATTTGCGATGCATATTTTCAATGAATGCGAGCAGATGTTTCTTTGTTTGATGATGACCAGGTGTACGACGCTTATTTCAAGGTTACATTTGTGATGTTAGTTTACCTTGAGTTATTATTGGGGTGTAACATGTTTTGGTATGAAGATCGAGTGGGTTGGGTCTAATGTGGTTCGGTATATATGAGGGTAGGGGGAATTAAATTTTAGTATAGAACATTGTGTTGAGTAAAACGGTTCAAGCAAGTTAATTTGAAAGTCATGGCGTACGTGTGTGAAAATTGTGGTAAATCGTTTACCCAGAGTTATAATATGTTACGACATAAAAGAGAATCGTGCGTAGCACGATTTGCAAATATACATGGTGGAAAACAGCGAAAAGTTGACGATGGGGCATCAACATCTGAGGTGCGTACTTGCACTTGCTGCAATATAACCATACCAGCAAATCGAATGGCAGCTCATCAAAGAACAATACACCATAAAAGTAATGCATGTTCACCAATATCAGCTGGTGTTGAACTCGTGTCCAGTGCTTTTAGAAATAGGATTGCCACATACCGTATATCAAGTGATAATGAACATACTGACTATTCATTATTTTTTGATGAAATTAAAGCAAAAGTGTTAGAGGTAGTAAGTGACCTAGTAAGAGTGCGTTGTGCTTTGAAAGTTAATATGGTGGTTGTTGGTCGGTATCTTTTACCAACACAAGATAATATGTACAGTGACAAGTCATTTAATACACGCAATGAAATTGTTACTTCAGGAAGCGATTTGGAAGAAATATATCAATCATTAGTGGAAGCCATCAAGACTCAATCGACTGAGTTTCAGGAAAAAGATTCAGGTATGTTATGTATGTTATAAATTAACGACTAAAAATAAAATAAATACTTATGTCACTCTTTCTTGTTTTCGTAGGTTGGGCTCTGGAAAAAATTCTATACCTGGAAGTAAATGTCAACGAGTATAAACCTTTTGGTGGATCTTCATATATAAAGTTACCCCGATTCATCGAATTGAAAAAAGCCATCATCAATGTGATTAATCAAGATGAGTGTTGTTTTGCGTGGTCAATCGTGTCTGCTTTGTGCCCCGCCACTAGAAGGGCATCACAGATTCAATCTTATCCACACTATTCAAGACTGCTGAATTTTACAGGTATAGACTTTCCAGTAAAGTTGCGTGATATATCAAAATTTGAAGAAATGAATAATATTTCAGTTAACGTTTATGGTTTGCAAAAAATTTTCGAAAATAATATGTTAAAGTATGAAGTTGTCGGTCCATTAAGGTATTCGGGTAGAAAACTTAACAGACATGTAAACTTGTTGTTAATAACAAAGGATTGTAGTATTAAAGATGATGATGAGCATATTTGTGATACGCGTTGTTCTAAAAGTCATTATTGCTGGATAAAAGACTTATCGAAATTATGTTCCAGTCAAATTACATCGCGTAGAGATAAAATGTATTTTTGTGATGGTTGTTTGATATATTTTAGTTCACCATCATCTTTGATATCACACCAAAAAAATGACTGTAACCACAAATATTCATTAACACCATCACTAAATTTAAAAATAGATAAATTTGGAAGGAGTGTAAGTGAAAATATATTAAAATTTGAAAACATAGAAAAGCAAATGCGTGGTCCGTTTGTCGTTTACGCGGATTTTGAATCGGTGCTTAAACCGCTGGATACTGTGGAACCAAATCCCACAAATTCGTACTTAGTCAAAAGCATCAAACATGAACCATATTCTTTTGCGTATTTAATTAAGTGCTCCTTTGACGATTCGATTTCAAAATTTGAGCTCTACCGGGGAAACGACGCAGCCCAGGTTTTCGTTTCTCGACTTGAAAGTGATTTAAGATCTCTTTACAATACATACTTAAGAGATATAAAAGCAATGGAAACTTTAACGGTGGACCAAATAGCGGAGTTCAATAATGCCACAAAATGTGGTATATGTGAACGACCTTTTGAAAATAATAATTGTAAAGTAAAGGACCACTGTCACATAACTGGGAAAAAAAGACCTGGTGCTGCTCATTCGATTTGCAATTTAAATTATAAGTTACCCAATTTTATTCCAATTATATTTCATAACTTGAGCGGGTACGATTGCCACATGTTTATTAAAGAGTTGTGTCGTCACGGAGACAAGATCGATGTTTTAGCTCAAAGCAAGGAAAAGTATATTTCGTTTACGAAAAATATTTACGTTCACGATTATGTCGATAATAAAAGTGGGACAATAAAGAAAATATATTTGAAATTGCGGTTCATCGATAGTTTTAAATTTCTATCAACTTCGCTGGAAAATTTGGGTAATGGATTAGCTGTGGGTAGTTTCAGGGAAACAGGAAAATATTTTTCTGATAATGAGCAGTTTAATTTAATGCGCAAAAAAGGTGTTTTTCCCTATAGTTTTGTCGATTCAATGGAGAAAATGAACCATCCAACTTTACCCACAAAAAATCAGTTTTATGATAGTTTGTCAGAGGAGCACATTAGCGATGAAGATTATGATAGAGCTAAAAAGGTGTGGGACACATTTAATTGTAAGAATTTGGGGGACTATTCGGATTTATATTTGTAATCTGATGTTTTATTACTAACCGATGTTTTTGAACAGTTTCGCGATACTTGTTTAGAAACGTATAAACTGGATCCAGCACAGTACTATACCCTTCCAAGTTATTCGTTTGATTGTATGTTGCGTATTTCTAAGGTAGAGTTAGAGCTATTGACTGATATCGACACGGTTCATTTTTTCAAAAAAGGTATTCGAGGCGGTATAAGTCAGTGTTCAGAAAGGATGCACGCTGCCAACAACATATATGTACCAAACTACGATCCTAACGAACCATCATCTTTCATTGTTTATCTTGATGCAACAAATCTATACGGTCATAGTATGTCGCAGTCATTACCATTTGGCGGCTTTAGATGGTTATCAGAGCATGAAATTTTAAATTTAAATATTATGGATGTGGACGATAATGGTCCAGAAGGATACGTTTTGGAAGTTGACGTTCATTATCCGGATACGCTATATGATGACCATTCCGACTTACCCTTTTTAGTTGAAAATATTGTACCACCCACGGAATCGGCAAAATTTTCAAAGTTAATTCCGAATTTAAACGATAAAAAGAAATACATCATTCATTACCGAACATTAAAACAAGCAATCAATAACGGCCTAATGGTAATGTAAACACACAGAATTTTAAAATTTAATCAATCCCCATGGTTAAAGACATATATCGACTTAAATACAGATTTGCGCAATAGGGCAACAACAAAGTTTGGTAAAGACACTTTTAAATTAATCATTAATGCTGTTTTTGGCAAGACCATGGAAAATGTAAATGTGGAGAATCGTAATGATATAAAACTAGTTACCCGATGGGAAAATGACAGGAATAAAATTGGGGCACGAGCATTAATTTCTCGTCCTTATTTTAAAAGTTCAACGGTTTTTAATAAAGAATTCGTTGCCATTCATATGGACCAATTAAAGGTAACTTATAATAAACCAATTTATATCGGATTTTCCATACTGGACATGTCGAAAACAGTAATTTATGATTTTTTTCTACTCATTCATTAAAACAAAATTTGGCAAAAATGCTTCTTTACTGTATACAGACACAGATTCGTTAATATTAAAAGTTTACACCGACAATTTTTATCGCATAATTGCAGAAAATCCGGATAAATTCGATACATCCAATTATACCGAAGGAAATATTTTTAACATAAAAAAAAGTCAGTCAGTAGTAGGTAGAATGAAGGATGAATTTCCAGGTGATCCAATAATAAGTTTTTTTGGTACCGGAGCCAAAGCTTACTACATAAACTCAGTCAGTAGCGAAATTAAAAAAGCGAAAGGTATAAAAAAACGTGTAATTGAAAAACAGCTTCACCTGGAATATTATCGGAATATCGTAGAACGTGGTGGTCAGATATTTCGAAAAATGAAAACCTTTCGAAGTTATAAACACGACGTTTATACCGAAATAATTAATAAAGTTGCTTTATCTCACCACGACGATAAACGTTATATTATACCATCAACAACAAAAACTCTACCTTGGGGGCACCCAGACATAAAGTTTTACGAAACAAACCCTGAAGATAACCTAAATATGTTAATACAGGCTATGCAAAGTTTTTTACCCGAAAATATTAGTTATAATTAGAAAAATGTTGGAAAGTCTATGTTTTAGAAAAATAAAAAAAATATTAACTCGAATGTCACGTAGTTTTCTTAACCACTATAGTAATAGCAATAGTTGAAATTTTATAACGGAGGATAGTAAAATACATAGATAATTGTTTCAATAATATGTTGTTTTATTTTACAATATAGTAATAAGGTTACAAAAATAAAAATTAATTAATGTCTTGCTTGTAAACTTCTCGTAGCATCCATTGTCTTCTCAGCATATGAGATCTGCTAATCGGCCCTCGTCGACACATCAGCGTTCCACAGTAATGACACTTAACAATCCTTACTCTCAACAATTCAATGTAACTGTAAGATTGCATGTGGTCACTCCAAATATATACTTCTCTTTTACAATTATAGCAAACGGCAGAAATTATTATTTGTGCTCTTGAAAAAGTCTCAGCTGGACGATTGCTATCTTGATCTGCAGGCAACATTATAGTTTCTGATAATAGTCATCGAAGGAAAGAGAGTGTCTATAAATATGGGTTGTCTGGATCATATAACCTTGAGAGCACAAACAATAACAGAAGTAAGGACACACGATTACCTTGAAAATATCTCCTTGAATCGCTGTCTAGCCGTCGAACGCAACCTTGTAAGTTGAATGAACTTGTTTGGCCTCCAAAGCATCAACCGTCAGATAGAGTGGGGGAGTTTATGGTGGGGTGATAAGTATAAATTTGGTTTGCTAGGCAGAGCATTTCATAGTTCGCTAGAACAGTTCGCCAAGTAAATACATTTGTCAGTTTAGTGCAGTGAGTTAGTTAGTTAGAAAAATGAATTCCGGTAGTGAGTCGTTGTTAAATGCGTTTAACTTGGATGGAAGTATCCAAGCAGAGTTGATGGGACAGGAAGTGATTGACCTGCTGACCCCAGGTGTCTTCGAAGAATGGCACAATGACGACGTGCTGAACACTGCGTTTGTGGAAGAAGAAGTAGACGCGAAAAAGGAAACGGTTAATTCGGCGGTTGAGTACGTCAACAAGTGGACTGAGGAGGATGGAGGCCGAATTAATATTATAAGTGATGTGGTGATCAAAAAGGCGAGGCGGGGGCCAACATCGAAACTACAAAAACTTCTGACCAAACCCAAGACGGCCACCATTAATAAAGGTGAATTCTATGCGGCTGCCGAGGGTGAAAAGAAGAAGAAATTCCAGTTCAAACGCCCATCAGTGCCAGTGGAATTTCCCGATTTTTTGGAGACGTCACAGCCACCGAAGCCTCTGTCACCGGTCGTCATCATTAATGATGGCCCAAACTCGACAACGCCCGAGCCGCCGAAGTCCATGCCTCCGATCGCGGGTGCACCACTATCACCAACAATAGGACGTGGGAAGTGCCGCAAACCGGTCAAGATGCGATGCAAGCGATCGTACGAGGAATCGCAGCAGTCAGCAACAACTGCTGAAGAGCCGGACTGGTTGAACGAGTTTTCGACGAGCCAAAAGTGCGTCTTCTCCGCGGCATATAGGTATAGGGAAAAACTACTGCGCGAACTAAAAAAGTGTGATAGTGGTGAGGCGGACTTTGAAAGACAGATTAATGAACTGCGGGTGAAATTGTAGGAAACTAAAAGGACAAGGGAGAAGTGCGTTAAAAGACTGGAAGTAATGAATAATTTAGCGTATAAGAAGTAGCTTTAGAATTTTATTGTAAATATAGAGTTAAGTTATTTTTGTAATAGTAATGTATATATAAGTAAAAGAAAATGTTTTTGTATATATGATAATAAAAAAAGAAGTTAAATGAAACAATATTTTTTATTTCTAAAATAAGTATACGGAAGTTACACACAAAAAATAGTGAAAATGCAAAATAGAAAAATGAATAGACGGAAAATGTAGGGCCGTAACTTTAGGTGTGTAATCGTTAGATGCACACAACTTAAGTATGCGATAAAGTGTTATGTCTGTGAAGAGAGGCTATCCGTTACAATGGCTGAGAACATGCATCTTATTTGTAATAAAATGTGAATTTTACTACAAGTAAGATAATAGACCAAACTCTCAGCATTTTCGTAGAAAACTTACTAGAAATTTAGCTAGTTCTAACGTACGGTAAGAACGTACATGTCTTTACAGAGTAACACAATATTTTCCAAAAGAAATTAATTCTTGAGAAATATCATGTTACATGAGATGTGACATGAATCAACTACAAACTACGATCAAATATTTTGTAGTCCTGAAAAGGACTGATTTTGTCGGGGTAGGTCGGGGAGGGCATGGTTCCGGGATCAGTTGGTGGAATCCGCTGGACCATCTTCATCCTGATGGTCTGTGATCCACCAAGTGGATGAATCGGCCGGACCGTCATGATCTTCCGGCGGCGGTGGTGGCACCCAATCGGTACTGGAGTCCGGCTCCATCTCATCAGCCGACAACTCCCCATTTTGCCAATCCATGTTTGGCAATTCCAGACCCAGATCTGCTTCTTCGACCGCCCGCTCATCTTCCCAGGCATTAAACATATCTTCTGCCTCGATGTCTAGAAGTCGTTCGACGTCCAAGAGTCGATCATCCATATCGACATCATTCATGTCGACGGTATCATCGCTAAAAACCGATGAACCGCGACTTAACGGCTTTTCGAAATTCATAGTTATATCTTGGTACTTAAAGATTTAAAAATGAAGTGATTCTGTGACTCGCTCGCAACCGCTTAAATAGAGATAATCTACCCCCTCCACCACTCCATCCCCACCTTTGCACCTCTAACAAACTAGAGTTTATTATACAAATGCCCTCCATCCATAAATGATACTGGCGGACTTCACTGTCGAAAACTGCTTTTAGTTCTCAAAATGGCGTAATTGTGTTCTGGAAATGTGACCGACAAAGAAACTTATACTCGATCCGTCTGGACTTACGTAATTTCTATCTAATGTCACAGATGCCGTGGCATTAGATAAATACAAGTACGATCAAAATATTCTGAGGTCCTGAAAGGACGGATTTTGCAAAGAAAATTATACTCGATCCGACTGGACTTATATAACACCACATGTACTATGGCATTAGGTAACTAAAACTACGATGAAACATTCTGTGGCCCTGAAAAGGACCGATTTTCAAGGGATAAAATCTTATTTGTAATCAGGCTCGATTACAAATAAGGCACGCACTCTTATGTTGTAGAGTACCAAGAGCTACTCCACAACCTTTGCAGTTCGGTATGTGCGCGCGACTACCGAAATCTTGGGTTACATGACCACTGAAGAATTGGTCACCAGCCGACTTGTTTTCCAAGTCGGCATAGCAGCCAATACACCCCTCGTCATCACCCACCTTCACCAGGTTTAAGGTCTTGCACACCCGGCGGGATCGGACGGGGAAAACTTTCCTCTGTCTTATAGCCCAATTATCCAAATTCATAGGGGTATCATCGCTTAAGTATCCATCATCATCTGATGATGCCATGTTGAGATGAGCGAATGTAATGAAGTAAGCAGTCGAGTCGAGCTGCTTTTAAAGACCTTAGCTCCGCCCCTTGGTGAGTTTGGTGGGAAAGTTAAAACCAATTTTGTTAATTTTTAGACACTTCCAGTGAAATAGCTCCGCCCTTTGGTGAGTTTGGTGGGCGAGTCAAAACAAATTTATTAATTTAAGACACTTCCAGTGAAATTGTCGAAAAACTTTATTGGAAAATGTTGTTCGGCCGGCCGCCTACGGCGGCCCTTAGGTCGCTTAGGAACCGAAGGCGCCCGGGGGGCCGCCTTCGGCGGCGGCGGCGGTCTTGCTACTTTAATTTGCTTCATCTAGACCCCATCCGCCGCCGCAAGGCCGTCGCCGCCTTCGGCGGCGGCGGCCTAACCACTTTGTTTTGCATTATCTATACCCAATCTGCATGCCATGAGAAATCGATTTTGTGCAGCACCCAATGACACCATAATTTTCAGTGTTGTAGTAATTCCGGGTTTTCGAACGACAGCAACTTGCTCCCCTCCTATTTCATTACGACATTCGTCGAATTGAAAGGCGATGGCATTATTTGATAGAGACCATTTTGGGTACCTTCTTTGGGTTTAAATGTTCCTTCGATAACTATCCGATATTCCAATCTCCATAGGGGCGTTCGACCTTAGGAAAAAGTACGCGTCTCTTCTGTCTAAAACTCGCAATATTGTAATTTTTTGTAAAATAAAAGAAATGTTAAAGTAGTATGCGACTAGACCAATCTTTTCGGTCATATGTACTTTCCAAGTTAAATCGCTTGAAATACTTTACTAAATGTCTGAAATGAGATTTCGGTATAACCCGGAAATCATCAAACCACAGAAGCAGCTTCCAAGCTTCTTATTCGCTTCTGGGGATTGGACGACCTTGGAAAACCTCGTCTGAGGGGTGGACGACCTTAAGATACTGCACATAGGTGCAGGCGCCATATTGGTCATATAAAATTGTATGTTAAATGTTCTGAAATGTTGTTAAGAAAAGGATCTTTAACTTAAAATAAGTTTTAGACACTTCCAGGGAAATTATCGAAAATGTTGATCGGAACGTCCATTTTTCGACGTCCAGAATTTGTCATCCTTGGTCATATTTGCATTTTTCACTAATTCAGTGTCAAACGCAAAGTGACATGGAATATCTAAACTACGATCAAATATTTTATAGCCCTGAAAAGGGCTGATTTTGTCGGGGGATGGATGGGTTGGCGGCCGTCTTATTGTTGGGGATCTTGTTGTTCTCGCAGGCGACGCTCTATCTGTCGCTCGAGCTCTATACCGAGCATCGCGTGCTCCCACCTAAGCCACAACCTCTCTACGTTGTCGCTGTCGCTCTCCGACTCGCTTTCCGATAAATCGGAATCCCCGCTGTCGATATCTGACAGCGTTATTTCAACCGTCGTTGAATCCACAGGATCCGATTCATCGGCATCGACTTGGACGTCCAAATTTTCACCTCCGACGACGTGATAATTCCAACTTGTGGAATCCGCCGGGCCGTGAAAGCCGTTATATCCCAACCCATGATACTGGCAGTCTGATGAGGAGTCGGGTTCTTGCTGTCGTCCTTCCATGATTGCGAAGTGAATGAAGAACTTACGACCGATCCTCGCTTTTTATGCGTTCGCAGTCGTGGTGGGGGTAAATTTTTTCTTGAAGAAACTAGGATTTTATTCAATATACCTACACCGCACACCAATAATTATATGTATTTTTACTTCATGATGACAGCCCACAACGATATTTTTTACATATGTTGAACATTATGACAACTCTACATCCCACTAGCTTTCACAATTTTTTTCAAATATCTAGCTAGCAAATAGCCTTCTCAATACAATTTTTGTTAAAAATTTACCAAAATTAAAATCTTGGTGGGTCGACAAATATCGATTTTTTAGAACCTAACATATTCGTCTCGGAAATAACTAAATGGATACAATTTTTAAATTAGAAAAATAACAATTTTAACGGATCTTGGACCTTTAACTTAAAATAAGTTTTAGACACTTCTAGGTAAATTATCGAAAAAAGTTATGCGAAAATGTCAACGTCAATTTGTAAACGTCCAGAAAATATCATCCTTGGTCATCTTTGCATTTTTTCACTGATTCAGTGTCAAACACAAAGTGACTAAGAATATCTAAACTACGATCAAATCTTTTGTGGCCCTGAAAAGGGCCGTTTTCGCGGTGGGTTGGGTTGGAGAGGGAAACCTAGAGTGGTTGTTCCCCTCTCGCGATCTGCACCGATCGCGGTGCGTCACGCCGTCTTCGTGCCCCCAGTCGCGTGCTGCGACGGCTCCGACGGCGCTCCGTGAGCTCTTGTAAGAGAGCCTCCCTTTCTTCCGGACCCAGCAGCATCTGGGGTCCTTCCACCACTTCCACTGGCTCTATTGGAGTCGGCTCCGGTGGTGGTTGCGGTCTTGGGATCGGCTGTACGATGGCCGTTGGCTTATTCGCGTTTTTTAAACGCCAAGCCTCCCAATAGTCGCTAATTTTGGACTCCCTTGTCGTCCTTAACATCAGCCTGTCCCACTTCATGGCTGGTTGAGAAATGAAAATTGTGATGGCTGCTCCCGCTTTTAAAAGCATTTGGAATGGTGGGGGGTGAGAGTGGGGCTAAACAGTTCTAACATATCCTTTCAAAGTAACAAAATATTTCCTATAGAATAGATTTCTTGTTCGAAATATTTTGTTACACTGAAAGGATTCGTCTGTTTTTGTCATACTTAAGAGCAGGTTTAATATTAGCCAACGTTCTATGTGAAACGACAAAATTCTGATGTATCTTTTTGAGCGTATCAACCCAGAGTGACTTTATTTTTTAAAATATGTTTCTTGATAGAAAGTCATGTCACGTTGAATAACTAGAGGCATATGCGTTCTTATCATACATAAAAACTACAAGCTAAATCTTGCAAATGCTCTTTCTGTCGCTATCTATGTATGATTTGAACACATAATGCATCTCTCACTCAAAGTAACACAATTTTTCCTTCGAGAAATATCTTCCTTAGGAAACATAGTGTTTAACTACAAACTACGATCAAATATTCTGTAGTCCTGAAAAGGACTGATTTTGTCAGGGGGCAGGCAGGGTTGTTATTTGAGGGTCCTTATTTGTAATAGGAATTTAAGTCCTATTGCAAATAAGGCATGCGTTCCGGTGAGAGACTGTAAACAGTCTCTCCTGACACCGCCGACACCTCGAGTGGTTCCGCATCCATTCTCTTCGTGCCCCAACTGTATAATGGCCCGATATGAACCTCCCACCAATCTCTCGCCTAAATCCGGTGTAGCAGTACATGCATAAGCTGAAGGGACCACATTTTACGTAGCTTAACGAGAAGCAATATCTGGGTCTCAACCTTCGCGTGGTGCGTACACCCCTATGTTGTGCATTATGTGCCACTGCCTGCTCGTCGTCACTGGAATATCCATTATCCGAACTTGACGACATCTTGGCTTCGAGTGAATTCCATTTTCGACATCCCGTCTTATATACTTTCTTTTCCCGACCCCTCTCCTAAATTTCTCTCTATTTTTCGCCTCATAACCTTATTTACCAAAGCCCCACATTTCAAGTATTAAAATAAGCCAATTGTAAAAATAAAACGCAAATATGTCCTTTATAAGTTTATTGTCAATATGTAAAATACATAATTTGGAGACTTACATAACTTCAAACTAATGTATTGATTTGTTAGTAACAGAACCATTAAGTATATTGTAGCTAAAAAATGCATCGTGAATAACTAACGCGTACACTTTAATGTCTTTAGGAAATTTACTTTTGCGTGTTTCGAACTCCAATTTCACGTCCACTGTGGACGTCCTGACGGCTTCTGGTTGGTGACTGCAATCGATTACGAATAACGGATTTTGCAGATAGTCGGCAAAACTCATCATAGGATCGCTAAGTTCTCGCTGGTAGTAGCTAGCTTGAAAATTCTCATAATTATAATAGGCTGCGGCATACAGTTTCTTGGAAAAATCTAAATTCCATCTTTCGTAGGGAAATACGGCAGAGTTAAGATAGAGCCTAATATCACTTATATCGGCCGTTGTAAATTGTGTGCTATCTTTTGCTCTGTTGTCGGAAGAGCTAGTTGGTTGAAAACCGATAATCAAATATCTCGGTTTTTCGAGACTCGTGCTAGTTCTTAAGGCCCATACGTCTGACGATGTTTCTCTCAAAGAAGGTAGCTCGTAAAGATCCCATTTACGGTAAGCCATTGGAACGTTTGCGTTACTTCCACCTTTATTCATGCGTGATAATATCTTTAACTTCTGTCGATCGTCTGGAATTATGTGACGAATTTTCCATTCAATTTTTTCAATTGAAATGTCTGCATCTACTTCGCCGATATAGCAATTTTTGAAAGTGCGGGCGATAATTAAAATCAACTCTTGCTTGACGTTAAAAATACCCTTTGAATAATCCTCTGCGAAACCCATGAGATATTTTAGAGGAAGCTTGCCGGAGAACACGTTACTTGTGGAATCTAGTATACCTTGATTTGCTTCGTCTAGACCCCATCCGCATGCCATGAGAGCTCTATTTTGTGCGGCACCCAATGACACCATAGTTTTCATCGTTGTAGTAATTCCGGGTTTCCGAACGACGGCAACTTGCTCCCCTCCCATTTCATAACGACATTCGTCGAATAGAAAGGCGATGGCATTATTTGATAGATAACATTTTTTAGTAACGTCTTTGGGTTTGAATGTTCCTTCGATGTAAATGTAACTATCCGATATATCCAAAATGATATCTTGAAAGTGTACAGGTATGCGAATTTCATCGGAATTGCGGAATGTTGGAGAACCGTAAGGTTTATATGTGTGTTCTTGAAAACTAATAATGGAGTTATCAAAAATTGGTTCGGTAAAAACTTCAATTTTGTCACTGCTATCGGCCATCATTTTCTAATTTTTCTCACTTTCAAACCGATCGATTGTAGAAATTTGCAATCTTTCACGGAGAGCTGGCGATTGCTGTGCGGATGTGTTTTCGATCGTCCGTCTGACTTGCGAATGAACCTTGACTGTGTTGTCTGCTTACTTTTATGTCGTTTAACTGAATCTTGATTTGTTGACAGCTTATGCAGTTGACGGTTAAAGCAAAAACCCATTATCCGATTTTTTTCAACTCTAGTTTAACTATAATTTTCTCACCTCGAAAATCGATCAAATCACCGCTATCGTCCAAGATGCGTAGAGTAATGTTGTCGATAAACTGACGACCATCCGGCATTATCGGCATATAAATATTATTTTGCGGTTCTTTGGAGATTTTGTAACCGGGTTCGACGTCAATATCAAATTCAAATAACGTATGACTTTCCAAAGAATTCAGGTATTCTCCGGAAATTATATTACAATCCACACGTACGATGCGCACTTTCATTATGTTCACGATGGTACTTGATTCGTGTCTTTGTCCACCTTGCAGCAATACAGAGCCAAATCCGAGCACTTTGCCGATACTGTTGCTACCTCGAAAATCGATGCTATATTTTGACTTTAGCTCACATTTTAACGTATTATTATTGGCTGTTAATGAAAATAAATCGGTACCAACTTCATTGCATGACTCTTTTAGAGCGGTGTTCATGGCTTTTGCTATTTCATTAATTTAGTAAGCTCCTGGTGGAATCCTTACATTCGTTGGTATCGCTGTTTTCAAATGGCTGAATGAATTATTGCTTTCGTCGATATTAAAAATCGAATTATATGTGTAAAATCCCAGCAGTGCAACTCCATATTTGCCTGTTGTATTTAACTCGATGGGTGGGTAAAAATCCGCACTTAAGACACTTGAATGTCCTGTTAGAGTGAATGTGTAAGACATGACTGACCACGAAACTATTTGTGTAGCTATTTTATTGCTGTTTGCAACAGTTAAATGGATTTAAGCTGAAGCGTTGCTTTATTCCTTTGGACGTTTTTAAACTGTTTTCTGCCTTTATATTCACATCGTTAATTTTGCAATAACAACAAAATATTTTTTTTGGTATCGGTCCATCGCCCTCATCCGAATCTGAATTATTGCTATTATAATGTTCGAAACAGTATTGATATTTCGATATATCGATGTCACTTTTTAGGTGATTAGGTAACCTATCCCAAACTAGTGCTATTTCATTTGGAGCTAATGCGATCAACACTTCTTTGGGCGCATTTTCTAACTGTTCGGCTGTCATTTTTTGTAATCCTCCGACTTCACGATATGCTTTAAGTGATAGCAACATTTTGGTGTAGTTGTCACGTTCCATTTGGGGTGTCAAAGACATACTTTTTACGATTGTAAAAGAAACTTCAAACACAAATGTCCACACCAGACTGTTCCAAATTCTTGTTGACGGTCGTATGTATAGTAAATTTTCTTCGTCGCTTCGGAACCCATCTGCAGATATCGTACCAATTCCATGGGTGGGGGTAAATCACCGAAACTATCGTAGTATGTTACCTCAGAATTGCTTTTTCTATATGCTACCCAATGAGTCCCTACACCCGACATACTATCCAAATTTATAATGGCGGCCTCGTGACGTTTGGGACCGCGTACAGGTAATGAATCTCTCATATATACACGCCTCGAAAGTGTGGTATTTTCATTTTTAAGGCGTACTTTTCTATATCAATATTGGATAGTGGTCTTTGAGGTGGGGATTCTATTAGTTTTTTGATTGCTTATTTGTGCCGTTGTTTATAAATAATCCCAAACCTGTACGATATGGTTTCAAGTATAATCCGTTTCCTCTTGAACTTAGATGTAAGCCGGTACCTATTTTTTCTGCAGTCGACTTTTTTACTGCTTTTACGACACGCACGATGCCTGCTACACCACCTGCTAATGAACCTAAGGCCGATAGTCCTGCAAATATTGGTATTAACGGTAATATCCCCCCGGTCTTTGGAATTGGAATGATTCTAGGCGTGCGAATTTTTCGTTTGCCACCGGCTATTCTTAGGGATTTACGTGCAGCTACTGCAGCTATTTTCGATGCTTTCGTGATATTTTTCTCGATAAGTTTTTTCCCACCAGCTTTTAACAATTCTGATCGAACGGGTCGTCTAATAGATGATCCAAAAGCTACTTTATGTACTCGCTTATGTTTACCGACGCCATTACCTTTAGTGTGGCGGCGGCGGCGCTGGAAGCGACGTTTACCTCGAATGGATGCTTTTCTCGATTTGGTGATGATACACCCATACCAAAACGTTGTTTCGCTTTCATAATGTTGGTTACCAACCAAGCTGCAGCTTTTTCACTAGCGCTAGAGTCTTTCGATTTTACTCTTTTCCACGCGCTTTGCTCGAGTTCCTGATCTGCTTGGTGGCGAGCACTTAAATTTTCACTATTACGCAAATAGGCTAAATCGTGTTTTTTGCATGCGACATCCAAAGAATTAATTCCTTGATCTCCTCTTGCCACACGTTTTACTACTTTCGTCCCGGGCCCGCAATATTGATAGCCGGGAATGTGTAACTCGAACGGTAGCCTATTAATTACTGAATTAACAATACCGCTTCCAGTCTTACTTGATAAACGATACCGTCTACTTCGTCTGACGAGCGACATCTGAATGATAGTTTACGCGAAAGTTCAGTATAAAATATAGATTTTGTTAAGATGCGTATCGTCAATCTTAAACAAAAACTTCCCGTCGATAATCTCGATGTAAAGGTCGGATCTGGACTAGAACAAAAATTATTTAAAAGACATGGTTCTTTGCTACCGTCATCTATTCGTGGATTATTAATAGGACCTTCAAACTATGGAAAGACAAATGTTATGATTTCGCTGCTTACTCACCCCTCGGGACTGCGTTTCGAAAATGTTTATATCTACTCAAAGTCGCTCTATCAACCGAAATATGAATATTTAAAGAAAATTTTATCACCAATCAAAGGTCTTGGCTACTACGCTTTTAGCGACGCAAATAACATTGTGGAACCGTCGGATGCTAAACCTAATTCAATATTTATTTTTGATGACGTTATGTGTGAGAAACAGGACGTTATAAGATCGTATTTTAGCATGGGACGTCACAAAAATGTGGATGCCTTTTACTTGGCGCAAACGTATTCTCGTGTTCCTAAGCAGCTCGTCCGGGATAATGCCAACTTCATTATTATGTTTAAACAAGATGAGATGAATATGAAACATATATTTTCCGATCACGTTTCACCCGACCTGACGTTTACACAATTTCAAGAGATGTGTGCTAAATGTTGGGATAATAAATATGGTTTTTTAGTTATTGACAAGGATAGTGATGTAAATTCGGGCAGATACCGCAAGGGATTCGATAGTTATATATTCCTATAATAATAACTTGGATAATCATTTCATCGTTGAACGGTGCTTTGAAAGCATCATGAATGAAGAAATCGAATTAAAACGAAAGCTACTGGAAACTACAAATGCGGTTAGAAAAAAATTTAAACAAATTAAAGCAGCTAAAGTGCAGAATGAACATGATTTGGAAAAGTTTTATGAACCAGTTTCTAAACCACTAGAATCTATATCTAAAGCCGTAAAGCAGCAGCAACAACAGTACGCAACCAAAAAATCAAGTACTACGACTAAACCACAAAGTCGGAGTAGCAGCAGCAGCAGCTCGGTGGGAATGGCGAAAATGTTTGAAGAACATCCAACAGAAGCGGATTTTGAAACATCTACACCGATTTCGCAAAAAACACAAATTCCTGCACCAAAACGTGGAAATCGTGAGTCACTGTTCGAAACCCCTTCCCCATCAACGATAACATCATCTTACACATCACCACACACATCAAGTGGTAGCAGTTCAGCCGCAAAAACTATTCAAGATTATTTAAATGGATTAAAATTCGAACCGTCCCGTTATGATACCGTGTATGGTGTACGCTTTGGTAAAAAAGACAATAAATCAACAAAATATATTGGCAACTTGGTGGTTCGTTTTCTAACAAACGAAAAGATGGTGTTATACAGGAACAAAACAAACATTGCTGAATTCGATGGAACGGCTGAGCTTTACGATTTGATTTTTCTAAAAAATCCACCAGCCCTAGATAATGAAGACGAAATTAGTCTAGATGTACTTCGAAAATACCAAACCATTTTGAAATTGACGGATGCGGCCTATGACGGTTATGACAAGAAACGTGGTTTAAGGGAAACCCGATGAAGAAAATATTTACGAATCATAAAACCGCTAATTACGGAAACTAAACTGGGTGGTGGTGGTGGTGTTCGAAGAAAAAAAGTCAACAACAAAATCCAACTACCAGTAAAAAAGCATCTATCTTCGAAATCATCTGAATATGTTTATTGGAATAAACCTAAGGAGTTAGTGGATAGATTACGATTATTGTGGGGGTCAAAAGTAGCTGGACATACCGGACATGATAATGAGATTATGTCAATTATGGAAGAGCTTCGAGAAGAAGGAATAATATATTAAGTTTTGCACGTAGTTGCCATCCTCAGTGTCTTATAAGACGTGCAACCTTATAATATGGATCCTAGTCGAGAAAAAATTAAAGTCGTAAATGAATTACATAGGACAGCAAGAAAAAAATTTGTTAGAAGACGTACGGTCATAAAAGGATATCGAGATTTGTGGCAAATTGATTTGGCGGAAATGCAGCCATATGCTACCGACAATGATGGATACCGTTACATTGTTGTATGTATAAACTGTTACTCCAAATTCGTGTACACCAAAGCAGTTAAGAATAAGACCGGTGTTGAAGTTACGAATGCCATGAAAAGCATCATTGAAGAAGCATCCTATGCACCAAACAATCTACAGAGTGATCAAGGAAAGGAATTTTATAATACCTCCTTTCAAGCACTCATGAAAAAATATAATATAAACCATTATTCCACATATAGCACGAAAAAAGCGGCAATTGTTGAGCGTGTTATAAGAACTTTGAAAAATAAGTTATATAAACAATTCTCGGCTAGAGGTTCTTACAGATGGTTACAAATATTACCAGCTATAACGAAGACCTATAATAACACTAAACACCGCACCATTGGAATGAAGCCTAACAGTGTAAAAGAGGATACCCCTATTAAAGCATATGACTATTTGAAAATTGCTCCGAAGAAAAAAAAATTTCATTTGGGTGACATTGTTCGCATTAGCAAGTACAAAGGCAGGCCCGGATTGGGACCGGCGAGCGACCGAGAAAATCTCGGTGGGCCGCCGGCCCAAAGGGGCCGGTGAGGTCGAAGGTCTGGGCACTTCGAAACTTCGAATCATAATATTTCCCAACCCCTAACATACAAAGGAAAAACCTTGAAAACTATGTAAATTATTATTTATTATTTGCATTTAATGTATACTTATTTATTTTTTATATTATATTTTTCAATATCATTTACCTCACGTGTGAAATAGAATTAAAATTAAAACTTTTTTGGGGTCATCCGCAATGTGCGCAGGCCCGGATTGGAACAGGCGAGCGAGCGAGAAAATCTATGTGGGCCGCCGGCCCAAAGGGGCCGGTAAGGCCGAAGGCCTAGCCACTTAGACTCTATCCCACTTCGAATCATAAGATTTCCCAACCCCAAACATAAAGAGGAAAAACCTTGAGAACCATGTAAATAAGGAATATTCACATATTTTTGTATTGCATTAATCGCTTAAGGAAGTCATTACAATCCCAAAAAAAATATTTTGAAGAAAATTACTAGGATAATTTAGCTTCAAAAAAAGGTTTAGTTTTCGGTATAATTTATAACAATTTAAAAAGCAGCCATCTGTCCTTAATTAAAAATGACGTCAGATCAGCAAAAATAAGTGTCAGTCTACATATTAACGTAAAGCTTACCTAAAGTCGAACAGGTTTGTTTTTCTCGGAAACAGTCAGAGGGAGAGAAATCGATTTTTTTGGATTGATAGAGGAATAGTTCAACTAGCTTCGGTAAAAAATTCAGTTATACAGGATGTTTCGTTTTGC
This sequence comes from Philopedon plagiatum, assembly GCA_963971165.1. Lineage (NCBI taxonomy): Eukaryota > Metazoa > Arthropoda > Insecta > Coleoptera > Curculionidae > Philopedon > Philopedon plagiatum. The sequence continues at coordinate 92,908,789 of OZ020189.1, forward strand.
AGTTATTAAACGTCAAAGTCGAAATTTCCACGATTTCCGTTGAAATCGGGTACAGGTCGCAAAAGTGAATTCAATCGATGTAAATTTTCGGAGGTTGTATGGGACCCGGAGCTTCAGAACTCCACTGAAACTTGTGAGGATCAGAAAATGGCAAGTTTTGAATTTTTTTAGCTCGAAAAATACCATCTTTGGTACTTAATAACTCGAAAACAAAACGTCAGATCGAAAAACGGATTCATAAGTGAAACTTTAAAATCTCAAATATTTTTTTTGCAATACATTTACCTAAAAGAATCACTGGAAAATGGAAATATTTGGAAAAAACTGGAAATTTAGATTCTTGACCCAAATTTTTCACGGTTTTTAATTTGTTGTGGGGTCAAAATGGTTCAACTTAAAATCCCATATACGTCATCGGAAAGACCTCGTCGAAGTATATAATATCCATTACTTTTTAGTTTCATCATTCTCTATAAGAAGGGAGCAATCGCCGATTAAATTCCGATTTTTTTTATTTTTTTGCCCTCGACATCGGTACATTTGAATCACTCTGTATTTTTCCTATTTAATTTTTTCCCAATTTTTCAACACTCTCTTATAAAGGGATAATCACACTTTAAAATGAATACTGAACGGGTCATCCAGGAGCGTATTTAAGGGGTAGAAATCGAATTTTCTTGATTTTTTCCGACAAATCCTATTTTTAACCGACATTACTCCACACTCTTGACCTTATTTAGTGATATTTTTTTGGGTTTATTTTATCCGTTAATTATCTACGAATACCTCCCACTAATTCAAATCGCTCATTTTCTCGTTAAAGTTATAAATAAATAGGTTTATTTGCATCGGGGACATCTAAAATTTGAAAATTTTTGAATTTTCGAAGATTGCCATGAAAACAAAGAATTGCAGTTTATTTCCTCGAAATTATTAAGATGATATTATGTCAAAATTTCGCAGAAATGTCAATTTTTGTTGCAAAATTGAAAGGTTCCTGGACCGATTTCGGCTTGAAGTATACATGAATAAGTTTTAGGAACCTTCTACTTTAAATACAGGGATATTTCATTGGATGAGTTATCAAATTTATATTTGGATATTATTCAATAGGAATGTGCAAAGCAAACGTTCAAACGGATCAAAATTGCTTGATTTAGAATTTGTAAATTACAAACCAAAACTCATAAATTGTTACAATAATTGTTAATAGAAAATTTCCCACTTTTGTTAAAAAAAAACAGGAAATTTTCCCAGTTTCGTTAAAGATATCCCAGAAAACGAGAAATTCCCCACGAGTTGGCAACACTGGGCCGTCCACAACTAAATCCTCGATTAGTGATTCCTCGTCAGGGAGGGATTACTAAACCGACGCAGAGTGTAACGAAATCGAAAATTCGTGGACTTTGGCACTTTACTTCGCTGTTTTGCAAAAATTGTGGCGTATAAAGACATAAAACATTGGAGTTTGTTATTACTGTACTAAATTTAGACCTACGTGTAGTAACTTACTAGGTATCGGTCGCTCAAAAAATATAATTATTTTTCGACAAAATAAATAAAAAAACACTGTTTTCGGTTTAAGGTACCTAGCTAAGTTAAATACACTTAAATGTTAATTATGAAAAACATTCTTTAATTAACCTAATTTTCACCATCTGAGCTGGAGACTAATCTATCAGAATTGTCTTCCCCAACGTTAGTTACTTTAAAAAGTGTTTCAGTGTCTGAGAACACATAATTTTTTTCGCAGTTTATTTCGGTCTAATAAAGGAAATAAGGAGATTCAAAGAAATTAACAAGTTGTGCAGTATGTCCTGAATATTCTCGGTCCGTCCTCGCTTTCACGCGTAATGTTCTCGGAATTTACGAAACTCTTTATTTCCAACTTCTGGTGCCTCTTCAGATAAATGTCCAATTGGAATATAGGAAAGGTTTTAATAACATGTGAACACTTGATGGCATATAGTACCAACTATATAATGACACGTACAGCTTTGCAGTATTGCTCAAATATTCTCGGAAAGTATCAACATTTAAGTTTCGACCCGAAGAAAGGGCTTAAAAAATTACAGCAAATTTTTTAATTAAATTTTTGTTCAATCCAGTGATTGCTGCTGATTTTTCGTAATGTCTAAAAAAAGTTCTAGCAGTATTGCCGTCGTTGGTAGTTCCCTCACTCTGTTTACAACGTCCATTTTAATTAGTATCGCAAGTTCATTTTGTATTTTCTTTTTTCTTTGCCCTTTTATTACTCTCGTTTCACCCGTAGTGGCATCCGTAACTAAATTACAAAGCGTACTTAATGAGTTAACTTATTACCTACTTCTTATAATTTAGAATAAAATAATATTTAATAAAATAAGATTTTCGAATTGGGTATAATAAGGTATTTTTAAAACTATGTAGGTAGGTACTTAGATTTATGAATATTTTATTTAATATTATTCTAGCCACTTTTCTTAGATAAAGTTAAATTAGTTAAAATTGACTTGTAACTTCTTAGAAAATTTAATATGATTAATAACATACCTGGAAAATCTTCAAAGCGGCATTTAAAAGCAACTTTGGACTCCTGCATGTGCGACATTACTAAAAAAATATTCTTTTTTTCAATAATAATTAATCGGACAAAGTTGGATGGGATGTTTGGATATTCCTAATGTATAATAGTTGTGTAATTTTATGTATGTAACAACGACCGCATATTTAGGCATTTTTTTAAAAACCACACGAAACTTTGTTTTCTCTTCGACTGGGACCACGGTTCTTCAAAATTCCATGATATGGAATTATGTAAGTAAACTTCACAAGTATTTCCTCTAAAATTTGTAATTTTAGAGGAATTTTTATAGAACACATATAAATTTTTTAAAGTTATTTTCACATCTTTTTTATTGCTCTCAGACAAGTCAAGTTTTCATTTAATAAGGAAGTACTTTACGATGATACATTTGACAAAAACTAGTAAACGCCTAAACTCCAGATATTTTTCGAATAATCTCGGGGCAAAACAAATTAAAATTCGATAGTCGCTGTTTTGCCCTATGTGCACGAAATATCAAATCCGTTACACTGTGCGACGCAATCGCTTTCAGTTTAGCCCATGCAATCATCCAACTTTCCCCACTTCGAGTGTCCAATATACCAGCACTGGCCTTAAATTACCCGCGACACTGAAAAACATAAACATTTGTTAAAAGGATTTTTGAAAAAAATTATATTTAATGTTCGGGTATTAGGATATAAATTTACAAGTCGAAACTGTAGGTAGAATGTAGAACATTGTTCCACATTTGACAATTCGCTGTGCGTCAAAACCGTGTTTTTTAAATAAAGTCAAGCGCAAGATGTAATAGATTTTATAGTCGAAAAAAGTGACAATGAGAAAGTTATTAACTATGATTTTTTTCACAATCACATTTTATTTTTACTGTTTAAGGCTAACAAAGTATTCTTTTATTTTTGGGGTTTCTGTTTTGTATAGGAGGCCGCGCCGGCTGGGGGCCGGTCTGGACTCAGCTCGGTAAAAAAAAATCTGCCAATCCGGCCCTGTACAAAGGTGTATTTGACAAAGGATATACGCCTTCCTGGTCCACGGAACTGTTTGAAATAGCAAAAGTTAATATTACAAATCCACCTACCTACTTGCTACAATCATTGGAAGGTCAACCTATTAAAGGATGTTTTTACGAAGCAGAACTGCAAAAGACAGCTAGCCCTGGTGTTTATTTAGTTGAGAAAATTCTTAGAAAACGCAAGAACAATCAAAACGTTCAATTGTTTGTAAAATGGTTAGGTTTTCCAAATCAATTTAATTCTTGGATAGACAAATCAGATATTGTATAAATATTATCAAATAGGTTTTACGTTACGTATGTATGCATTATAAATAATAATAATAAATATTACTTTTCATAAGTATGCGTTTTATTTTCAATTTAACAGTATAATTATGTTTTTAAATAGAACTTTATCTAGGTTGGTTTCCATTTTGGTTTTTTTGGATCCTTTATCTTCGTTGTAGTATACCGTGCAACATGTGAGGGAATTTGATACATTTTTTCCTTAAGGTACGTAATTTTGGTCTCATCATCTTCAAACATTTTTTGAAAAACCGGTACTAGCACATTACTAAGTATGATATTTATCTGCGAACCAAGTTGATGAACTTCCGTAAGGACATATTCTTTGGTAGCAGCATCATTATCATTTATCGGTTGGGCAACATTCCTTAATAATTTTCCCTCTATATCAAAATGTCCATCTGAAGTAAGTTTAAATCCGATTCCGGGCAACCCTCGCGATAAGTTGTTACAAACAGGAGTTTTCTGTCGACCAAATTTATCAATTGTGTTGTTAACACGACCCATTTTAAAGTAAAACTAATTCACTCTCTTTATGTTCAGCCTATATATAAATGACATAACTAATAAAAATTCATTTTACAATACACCATGAAGCAAGTAAGATTTGACGAAGAAAGAAATATTATCCACCGTATGTCTGTTTGGTGTTTTGCATATAGACAAGCCAGACAAAGTAATTTTCAGCAACTAATACTTGATAGATATCGTTTTCAAAGGAGAATTGCAAAAATGGATGTAATGCTAGCGAGGATTTTAGAACGGAACCACAGAAATAATATATATCAAGAGCGATTTGTTAATTCAAATGTATGGTGAATAATAAACATATTTAGTACAAAAAGATTTTTATTAAGATTTAAATAATACATCCACACTATCATTACAAAAACGCACTTATTCACATAAATTTAAAATTACATGACTATCATAAGAAACTTTTACACTATATCTAAATTGTCTCTATTTTTCGGAATTACCAGCGCTGCCCTTCTTGGTCGAATTCCATGGTCTCACTATTATTACGTTCTGATGAACCTCCTCCCCCTCCTTCTAAGAAAACAGGACTTTGCGGTGATTCGTTAATTATTTCGAGATCTTCAAAATTGCTTGAAGAAGTCCAGCGCTGCCCTTCTTGACTGAATTCCGGCGTATCGTGATTATTATGTTCTGATGAACTTCCCACTGAGACAGCGAGACTTTGCAGAGATTCACTAGAATTTTCACGAGATATTTGTTGCGGTGATTTCATCCCATGTTTCTTATAGTACTCATTTTGACACCATTCACAGAAAGCCATTATTCCACTAATAAATTCCCAATTTTCGCAATTGGCACACATCTGACGACCGTTTACAGAGAATGGGCAACTGCAATTTGACGTTCACTTTTTGGTGACTGCATTTTGAGGAAATAAATTACTATGCAGTATTCTGGAAGTACTGAAATGCAGACTGAAATAAGAAAGTTTTGTGCCTCTATTTGTATCTGTTAGGTGACCTTCAAACCCCTCCACTCTCATATCCCATGTAAAATCGAGGTCACCATACACAGAATAGACTTGTTTCTTTATCTACATGCGCGTAATACGTATACGCTGAATAGCTTTTTCTTGATTCAACAATTTTGAATCGATTTCCTTAAGTCTTTTTGTAACAGATTGCAAAAAATCTTCATTCGCCTCTTGAGCAAGCTTTTTATTCATTTCATTAAGTTCTTTTCTAACATATTCCAAAACATCATTATTCACTAATTCACTAAGTCGTTTAATAATTTCACGCCTTTGTTCAAGAACATATTCCTGATTAGCCGCATCCCCAGGATTCTTTGGTGGTGCTACATTAGTTAGAGATTTCCCTTGTATATCATATTGACCATCATCGGTCAATCTAAATCCAACTCCTGGTTGTCCAACAAGAACAATGTGATTTTGGTCATTAAATTTTTGGCGCCCAAATTTATCAATTGTGTTGTTAACACGACCCATTTTTAGCTTAAACTGATGTGATTTTTGTGAAGGTTGCCTATTTATAAAAAAATTAAACAATAATTTAGGTACATAATCATTTATTTAACATCTCATGTTATTATATTATACAATGAATTAAAGATTTTCTTCATCTTCTTGAACACACTCCATTTCGTCATCGCTAACAGTACCCAATGCTTTACTATCAACTTCATTGGTGACTGCTTTATTTCCAAGGTCATCAAGAATAGTGGTATCATCTGCGGGAGCCAAACCATATTTTCTAGCTAATTCATCGGGTAAATAAGGCACTTCGAATAGGTAGCTTCCCAATTCTTCATTTATCATTCCAGCGCAAAATTCGTCCAGATCAATGGTTCCATATAGGTATTTCTCGCACGTGTGTGCTCCAGCCGTGAAATTTACGGCGTCTTTCATATACTTCCTATACTGACTTTCACTAAAACCCACATCGGATTTACCATAATTTGCAAAGTGTAGTATTTCTTCAGCCAGCTCTCTTAATTTACATGATAACCAATTAATGTACATATCTCGATTTTCAATGACAGTAGGGCAGTCACACATCTTAAATAGAAAATAATGGACATGTGATTGTGTGTGACTGTGTGTTTTTCGATATATGCTTAACAAGAACTATTTTATTACATTTTAAATCAATATTAAAATTGCCTAATCAACAGTATATTACAAACAACCAAAATTTAACAACGCTCTAGTATTATCTCCAGAGAATACATGTGAGCTTTGCCCCAAATAAGTTAAGGTGTACTGATCACCGGAGTTATTCATCATTTCAATAGTATCCTCTGTCAGAATTTCAGCTACGCGTGATGGTAAAAATGTTTCAAATGTTGCTTGATGTGTTGGATCAAACAATGTGACGATAATGGCTTTTCCAAAACGTGAAGTCAAAGAATTAATTTTTTTTATCACATAAATTTTGCCCACCGTTAATGTAGAGAATTTTCTACGTTCCAGAAATTGAATATCTTGGTTTATCATATTATTAATTTCGGCTATGGTCTGCTTTGAAATGCTCATGATTTAAAATACAATAAAAACAATTACTGTCAAGTACCTTGAATAAACACTTGTAGAACACACCACAAACACAATACTTTATATGCCAAAGCAACAGTTAACGCATACGATGTATGAGTGACAATGAAAGCTGCTTTCGAAATGAGCCATATTTATTAGGAAGTAATCCAAGGTCAAGTATTTATTTATGGTGGGAGGAATACATCCGACGACCTCGAAAAATACAAAACAAATGTAACCTTGAAATAAGCGTCGTCCACCTGGTCATCACCAAACAAAGAAACATCTGCTCGCGTTCAAGACCAAGCAAATGTAACCTTGAAATAAGCGTCGTCCACCTGGTCATCACCAAACAAAGAAACAGCTGCTCGCATTCATTGAAAATATACACCGCAAATGTAACCTTGAATTAAGCGTCGTCCACCTGGCCATCACCAAACAAAGAAACATCTGCTCGCGTTCAAGGCCAAGTTATTGACCTTGACCTTGGAACAACACCTGCGCATATCAAGGCCAAATAACAATAGCACACCTGAGCGTTCAAGGTCGACCCTACTGCGCATGCGGAAACTCACTAAGCATCTACTTATACTACTAGTGTTATTTTTAAAATGTAACAGTGTGTATGATGTACACCACCACATTTTTTACATCATGCAGATTTACAATCCTTTGTTGGATGGTTGCTACATAGGCAGTTTACACAAAGCCTAAGTCGTTTGGCCTGATTAAGTCTAGAAAAAGGTTCAAGTCTCAAAAATTCAGGACAAGAATAGATTTTATGTTTCTGTTTACACATGTAGCATGTCGCAGACGTAGTGTGAGTTGTAGAAACAAATGATTTTGTTGGTTTCTTTAAAACACTAGTTGTCCGGTCATTGCCAGCATCGAGTGTTTCAAGAACATGACATTTATTCTTAAGAAATGTAAAGAGTTCTGCCAAAGTTGGCAAATTGTTCGAAGTAATTCTTTGCTCAAACTCACGATGTGTAGCATGGTCTAATTTTCTCAGAATCAAGTGTATGCTAAGTGGATCCCAACCATTTGTGTTTAAATATAAAGATTTAAGTGATCTTAGGTGATGCTGCAGACTAAATGCATAAGTTCCCGATGCGAATCTTTATTCACTGCAGGTAAATTGAAAAGACACTTGACATGACTGCCAACAAAAATATTTTTATTTTCAAACCTTTCCTGTAATAACTTCCACGCTGTTGCATAAGTCGCATCAGAAACCTCAAGCGAAGCAATGGTAGCAGCAGCAGCGCCCTTTAAGGATTGCCGAAGGTAATGGAATTTTTTATATTACTTAACTGTGTATTGTTATGAATATCAGACGTAAAGGTATCGCGAAAAAATAGCCACTTATCATAGTCACCATCATACATAGGAAGATTTATAGGAGGTAACTGTATATTAGTGGAACTGTGTGTACGTAAAACTCGATGCACAAGAATGTCTGCCAGAGTCCACCACTGAATGTTTTGGAAGAAAGCTTTTAGCTTTTAAAATAACATCATAATATTTATCTTTAAATAAACTGCGTTCATCTGCATGTAAAATGTCAGCATTGGTTTAACAATCATCATCAGCAGCTTCAATAGCTACCTGTGCTTCATTAAAATCGTTTAGAAGAGATTCAGACCTTACCAACCGGGACTGAAGCTCTTCAACGTTTATCTCTTCAATTGGATTATCTTGTATCGTTTGAAACCAATTTGTAAATCGTGTACGAGCAGATTTAGCAGTCTTTCGTTTAATTTTAGCTACATTAGCCATCTTAACTTACAATAAAGTATGCCAAAAATGCTCAAAGTTATCGTAAATGATGTGAAAACTGTCAACAAACAAGTGCAAGTTTAATAAAACAAAGTACAAAACTTTATTTCCGTAATGAATTGCATAGACATGCAAGTAAGACGTTAATCGGTGTATTTAACTATTGGTACTGTTCAGTGCAAAATAAGTAATAAAATACCATAGATGAAATCAAAATAAACACAAAGTGTGACAATAACTCAAGTGTACTGCCGTGAAAATATCCCGACGTGAGTCAAGAACGTAAAGTATCACCAAATGTACTAAATGTATCATAAGATACAACATATAGCACGTAAAACTTATAAAATCATACGAAAGGAATAAAAATTATGCAAAATCCAACGCATGTATACGTTAGCAACTATATGTGTATGTAAAAACAGCCAAATTAGCAAAAACGTCTATAAACAATGCGAAATGCATGTAGGAATAGAGCTGTGTTTAATTTCAAAGAATGTGTAAGCCCACAAAAGGGACAGCTTATACCTACGTATGACCTCAGCGTAGCAATAAAATTGCGTAATAAGAGTAATAACCGAATGTAATGAATTTTATCAAAAATGGAGATGTCTGAGCTGGTTTGTTTAAAGATAAAATAAATAACAAATAATATGGAACCCAAACCCATCATTCAACAAATGAGTTCGACAGGAAGAAGTAACACCAAGGTGAAGTAGCGGCTTTAACATCTTCCACCGGCCCGAACACCAGCATATCTGAAACAGAGCAACACTTAAATTGTAAATAGATTAAGTAAAGGAATGAATTGTTAACTATAGCTAAAAACAATAAAATCCTTTGAAATGATGAACAATAAACCGAAGAGCAAGTTAAAGCTCCACCGAAGCAGAAGGGAGTTATCGCAACCAAAGTTAGTGGTACGGTGAAGTGGTTCAATGTATTTTTAATTTTACAGTTTCTCCACATCGGAATCACTAATTCATTCGTGTCGAAGGACCAAAATATGTCGGGGAATTGTGCAATTTGATTAGTACTTCAAGTTATTTTGTCATCACTTTTGCTGTACAAATAAAACTTTAACTTTCATGGTTTTAAAGATATAATATCAATATTGGCCAGCGTACAAACAGTGCATAGGTCTTTGTCTTTACCTTCCATCGTCTTGAGATCATAGTCTAACAAAGTTTATAGACTAAAAATTGAATACTTCATCTCTTTCTAAACTGTTGCTTAGCGCCATCGTTGGTCAGTATGCCCAAGCTTGCTTTAATGATCGATCGAATCTAACTCAAAAAACAAAGAAATCATTATTATTGGGAGCACATTTTTGAAATCCTACTTTACCAACAGAGTAAACGGCGCTCTTTATTGAAATATACAGCATGTCCACGGATGGAGTTGACAAGAGGAAACATATCTTTATTATCAATTTTGCGATCAAAAGTCATTGTTTATAAAAAATTGTGCTTGATGATACCATATAAAAATCTGAGATCAGATGTACAGGATGTTAATAAATTAAGAAAAATGAAAATGCTTTGGGAGAGAAGGAGCATTATTTATTATTTTAAATAAAATGTTCGTAAAACAAAGTGGTCTGTAATCCTAAACAAAGCCTAAATGCAAATTTTGAAATCAAAATTCTAATTTTTAAATTTATTCTACATAGCTACCTCCCATCCCACCATATTAAATAAATACGCTCTTCTTTTGTGAACATTTTGGAAACAACCGTCACGAAATCAAAATACAGAAGTAAAGACGATGCTGATGTAACATTGACGTTAACTAAATCGACTACATATTTTGGATTTTTGTCAAATGCTGCAAATAGTCGCAAAAAAAAACACTATTATGATTCTAAATTTAAAAGATAGAACTTTGATTACAAAATTTGTATTTAGGCATAAACAACTTTGTTTTATGAATATTTGGATGAAAATACTAAATAATGGTACTTCTTTCGTAAATCATTTTAATTTTTCTTAATTTACTAACACCCTGTACATCTGATCTCAGATTTTTTTATTTTTATATGGTATACTTATTTATGGACAAGCAGAATTTGTTTATAAAGAATGACTTTTGGTGGTAAAATCTATAATAAAAATTGGATTGAGTAGTCCGTTACTTTGTGTTATTGCATTTTTATATAGAAATGTAGACAATATACTTTGTTTAATATCACTTTATTTAATATAATAAAGTGATATTAAACAAAGTAAATTGTCTACATTTCTATAATAATAAAGATATTTTCCCTCTTGTCAACTCCATCCATGGACACACTGTATGTATTAATATGTAAACTTGCGTGCACATAAACCGACCCACATCATACTTTCGAAATTGAATGATTTCTTAAGAAACCATTCACCAGTTTAATTGCAAAAAGTATACTTATCTTATGAAAGACTACTTACTTAATTCCCATTACAGTGGGTCTAGATCAATCGAGATGTCTTTTTTTTATTTAGGAGATGACTGGTTTCTAAGAAAATGCATTCGATTTCAAAATTATGTAGGTCAATTTCTATGCATGCAAGTATATAATATTATGGTGGTTACGATGGACGAAGTATGGCTTTGTGCAAAGTAAAACTTGCACATACAACCTATATGATATACAGCAGAAGGCAAGGATGCCATACGATTGGTTAAAAGGTAATAATTAAAAAAAAAACATAACATATTTAGTAACACAATATTATAATGAATTACATATACATTAAATTAAATAACCTACTAGATCAATATAGAAAGCTAAGACCAAATGAGCAGTAAAATAAATTTAATTAGATGAGTGTGGAAAATACATTCCTAGGTACTTACATTATTATTGTTTTTTTGTTCATAAACTTGCGAGAAATCTTTAAAAAAATTCTTAGTACCAAACTTAATTTTCTTAATTTTTACACTTGTCAATTTAAATCCTTGATTTTCAAAAGTTAAATAACTTGTTATTGTAAATATCCTTTCTAACACACTATTAAAAACTCGATGGAAAACAACAACAATGCGTAACCACAGAAAATTTAACCTACAAAAGTCTTCTGTGGCGTAACGCAAATCAAACAGCAACCAAAATGGCGATTCTTCGGTTCTTCCTTTCCCTTCACCAAAAAGTCAAAAACCACCTCTTTTGATGCTTGCGGTGCCATCTTAATGATTAATGTTGAAAATATTAATATGGAAAAGTGCAGTTTCATTGTAGGTAGCGATAGGCGAGTTTCATGGTCAGCGCCCTCCGATGCCAGTATTCCTAAGCTAACAATTTTGCGCGGGAAAGCCGAAAATTACTATAAATTCCGTGTACTGTGCTTCAGACCAGCTACTCGCCGGGGGGTTCGAAGCGTCGATGCCGTCTTGTCTTAAATAGCCAATCACCCGGTAATACCAGTGGTGGCGTAATAAAGCACTTAACAAATGTTCAGTTGCTTCTGTAAAAATTTATTGTTGAGCTGGCGCTGATTTATGGTGATTGAAGCACCAAGAAAACTATGCGATGTAACTAAACACTACCTCTTCCCAGTGGTTTTGTCAGCTTACAATTACTGTGGTATAAGTGCCCGAAAAAAATATCACGCTTGGTAACGTTACGCTGCTGGAGCCCAAATACCTTTAGATGATGAGAAAGTTTTAATGAGTCGAAATAGGAATATAAAATTTTTATTGGGTAATTCCTTTGATCAGAATTCTACGCCAAAGCATAACAAATACTAAATTAAGAATTTTAAAAATGAGCCTAAAAGCTTTAATGAAAAATATAGTCTGATATTTTAATTACGGTGAGTATCTAGTATCTAGTTACCGAATCGACCAAATTCATTTTGGGTCTTTATTCCTAAAGTGTGTTTTATTTTAATTTTCCCGATTATGCCTGGTTACTTTTTTCTGTCCACTTAATCGATTGAGACGTTATAGCGTGATTGGTTTTTTATCCTTTGTGGTCAAAAATGATTCGTCTTATTCAGATTTAAACCAAAGTAAGACTTTATACCTACCTACCTTTTATTCACTTTGTGAAATTTAATAATATACAAAACAGGTCCGTGAAATTTAAAATGTTATTGCTTTGTTATTATATAAGTTGAATTACAAAAATAGATCTAGTTGACAACATTTAAGGCTGATCTATCGTTTGTATGCCTTCAGGGCTTAAAAATTGTTTTATTACAGTATTTTCCCCTTCCTTTAACTTATGTCATAAATGAAATTCATTTGGCACTCCTAGCCTTAGGAAAATATTGGGAATTTCAAATTTTTTCTAAAGACCAAAATTTTTCTTATATATATATATATATATATATATATATATATATCGACGTCGACGGAACAGCCAGAAAAATTGAAGAGTCGATTTTTGAATCTGTGTTTTAATACAAGAATGTATAGGTACTCTAATATAACAAAATTTTGATGCTAGCTGATATATATGCCCTATTTTTTTATTTTTTACGATGTTTTATATAAAAAATAAATATACAATAACTAGTTACTAATTTAATTGATTTTTATTGAAAATCAAATATGTTTTTTGTTTTAGATAAAATTTGACTGTATGCATATGTATATGCAGGGGAGAAAATGTGAGGATATGAAATAAAATCAAATATATTATGTTTTTTGCTTTAGATAAAATTTGACTTCGCACAATAAAAATTTGAACATTTGTTTGCACAAGGGTGAAAAACATTTTGTGCACTTCTCATATCAGGCATAAAAACTCGAACATTAAAAAATAACTTTTAGGAGCACAATAAAGAAATGTCACCTAAAATTGTTTGTCAAAAAATATAAATATATCCATAACTCACTAAACTCACTTGTATTTTCATGCTGATATGAAATTTTAATTTAAATAATTCAGTCTTTTTTATGGTTTTAGAAAGAGTTGTAGAATAGTATATTGTACAACGAGCATGGAATGACATGCATTTCCTATGAGTATGAAGCTTCATCATTAGGGTAAGGAATTTGGTTTTTTCCACTCACTTAGTCGTGTGAAATACCACCAATAAAAATAACAAGAATCAGTAATGAATGCCTTGCTATTTAAAAATAATTTTAGTATTTTTATTCTAGGATCGCTATACACGTTTGTTGCACCGTTTTTATATTCCTATTCCATTAGTTTAATAAACCAAAAATTGACTTAAACTTCATATATACATATATATATATATATATATATATATATATATATATATATATATATATATATATATATATATATATATATATATATATATATATATAATAATATTAATAATAATAATAATAATAATAAATGCCTTTTTATTAACAAAAAAAAAAGAAATACAATTGACCTTTACAAAATAAAAATACAAGCAAGTATAGGGCGCAGTCTAGCCAAAGGGGCTACTCTACTGAACCCCAAACCGCTTGTGAGATTAAAAATAGAGAGAAAAGAATTAAAATAAATCACTAAAAAAAAATACAATATAAAATTATAATGAAATAAATATTAATCAAAAGAAAGAAAAGAAGAAACCCAGCCACCACTCCATAAAAACTCTATCATAAAGAAAGTGGAAGAAAAACAAAAAAAAAAAAATATCCGCCCTGCCTTGAGAACACAAGGAACACATGAGCATCGAAGCTACAAAAAAACAATAAAATAATAAAAAATAAAAAAAAGCATTGGAGAAAACAAGCAAAATTTTTACAGATGTTGTTGATTTTGACGAGTAAGTAAATATTTTTTAAATTGCAATTTTAATTTGTTACTATCAAGAGAAACCAATTCCTCTGGTAAAGAGTTATATAATTTTACAGCGTTGTAAGTAAATGATCGCTGAAACATGGCACTCTGATGATGAGGCATTGTGATTCTATTAGAAAATCTAATATTGCGCGCGTGTACCTCACGAAACACAAACTTACCTCTTATGGACAGCGGTAAAGCAGGGTTATTTAATATTTTAAACAAAAAAACACCCAGATGCAAAGCCCTACGACTGCTCATTGTAAGCCAGTTAAGATCTTTAAACGTATGTGAAACATGGTCAAATTTTCGAAGTCCAAAAATTAGGCGTGAGCAAGTATTTTGTACCTTTTGTATTCTGCTTGTCAATAAGGAATATGCACATTTTTTTTTTATTGCATAAATCATTTAAGGAAGTCATTACAACCCCAAAAATGCTATTTTGAAGAAAATTACTGGGATAATTTAGCTAAAAAAAATTTTTACTTTTCGGAATAATTTATTACAGTTTCAAAAGCAGCCATTTGCTCACTCAAAAAAGTTACGTCACGCAGTGTTATGGGCAATCTACACTGAACGTGTTGGCGACTCAAATTAAGGTGACTTAAAAGGGGATACGGCAACACCGCCATAGTCGATACCTTCTACGCCCCTACCGGTCACTTCTGTAACTGTAGTTAACGTTTTGTCATAATTTATTTAAAAAAATTTTAGACAGTTGAATTAAATAATAATTTTATTATTAGTTTAGACTTTTAGACAATAATATTGTAGCTAAATAATTATTGGCTTTGGCAATAGTTTGGTATGAATCTGGACTATTACAACATTTTTAAAGTGAAGTTTTATAACCTGATTACCAGGATTACCTCAAGGACTGTCTTTATTCATCCAAGGTTATGTTATGGTTATGAGAAAGGTTATGAGTATGAGAATAATAAGATTGTCATTTGGATATACTTAATAACTATAATAAGATTTAAATAAAACCTAAGAAAGTGCGAAATAAAGCGTTTAAATAAATTTTAAGAGTTTTGCCTGGTGTGTTTTATGTAGCAAGTGTACCTAAAATCACCATCATGTATTTCATCAAAAAATCTATACGGTTGTAAAAAAAGCTTAAGCATCCATTGAAACATTTATGTGAATTTACTGGTTTATGGTTTAGGAATTTGTTTGTTCACCATCATATATCTATATAGCACATATAAACGCATGGATTGTGGACAAACAAATTTCTAAGCCATAAACCACTAAACCCTCAAAAGTCAAAATGTCTCAATAGACGCCCGCTTTTTGGTCCATTTTTGTTACACGCCAGTGTTTGTCTATGTATTATTTAGTCTATGATACTATTGTGTTGTGTAAAGTGTGCATATAATTAAAATATATGTTTATAGAATAATTAGTAATTACTTACCAATTTCTTCTATTTACATAGTGATACATTGCATGTCTGCGTTACATTTTTAAAAACTAAATACCACTTTCCACAAACGATTCCACAAAAATAAACAAGGTTAGGGGTTAGGTAGGCAACTAGGCAAACGATGATGACTAAAGCTTTCCAAACGGGGGTAAATCCAGAGACGGCTCTAACCTATTGCGAAATAAAATCAGGATTCGATGTGCAAATAAAATACAAATATTTATATTTGCCCACATTGTGTTATTTAAAAGTGCGAGATAAGAAAGTACCATACAGGGTGTCTGAAAAGTCTTAGAATGGGCAAATATCTTTACTATTAATAAAGATAGAGACACCAAATTTTAGTTGTATCTTATTGGTTAATAAATCTACTTTTTTATGCAATTTGACTTTTTCAACCCCCTTGGGGGGTTACGCTAGGGAGTTGAGATCAAAAATTTTGAATGCAAACCTATGCCGGGTGGCCTCTTCTTTTAAAAGTCATTAAACCGCAACATTTTACCGCAACTCCCGTATTTTAATGCATTTTTACATGGCAAGTCTATAAAAATTATAAATCGTAAATCGTATAATCAGGCAGGGCACAAGTCGACCATTAGTCGACCTCTTGTGCCATACAGTACCTACCAGTCTGCGCTGCTATTTTTTGTTTTATGGGGCACTTTTTTTCTAACTTTTTTCCAACTTTACTTCTTCATTTGTCGTTTTTATATTTTGTTTTTTGACATCTGCGCAGTAGACCCAAATGCGTACCACCCAATCAAACTAAGAGGGCTAGACATGCGCACGAAATTTCAGGAGATGTACTTTGGTGTCTACATTGAAACTTACCCACTTTCAAGAATATATCTCCAATAGTAAAACTACAACTACGTATTTAACATATTTGTACGATTTTATGACGTCTTACTTTTTTGAACATAACTATGTGACATTGTGACCAACCGTGCCAGCCTTACTAATCAGTTATATTACGCACTGACATATTTCCGGCATGGCCGCTTCTTCTTATTTATTCAAGCATTAGCCTTACCATAGTTATTGAGACTTTTGCGTCCTGTGAGAAATTCAAAATATTGTATGTCTCACGGAACCCTCTATGCGCGAGTCGAACTTGCACTCAACCGTTTTTTTTTATTTCATACAATCACGGCAACGCTCATCAATTAAATTATTTCTGTCAAATACCGTATGTACTTATTTTCGGCATCGACGCCTCTGGTAACAGACCAACAGTGACTGCCTTACTAATTACGTTAAAAGTTGTTTAGACTGGCCACCATGAACTTCTTGGCAGTAATAAAGTCCGTTTTGGAACTCTGCCAAGAAGTAACATCTGAGAAAAGATCTTTAAAATGAGGTACCACACGGCATAGGGTTGCATTTAAAATTTTTGACCTCAACTCCCTAGCGTAATCCCCCAAGGGGATGGTAAAAGTCAAATTACATAAAAAGTAGATTTATTAACCAATAAGATAAAACTAAAATTTGGTGTCTCTATCTTAATTAATAGTAAAGATATTTGCCCATGCTAAGACTTTTCAGACACCCTGTATGGGATTTTCGTATTTCGCACTTTCAAATAACACAATGTGGGTAAATAAATATTTGTATTTTATTTTCACATCGAATCCTAATTTTATTTCCAACTAGGTTAGAGCCGTCTCTGGATTTACCTCCGCTTGCAAAGCTTTAATGATGACAGGGTCGGTTCGGTTTTTCACGTGTCATTTTTTTAGCCACTGGCGTGTTCGATTGACAAAATCGGATTGATCCGGATCAGTTGACGAACTTTAAGGGAATGGCAGTGCAAAGAGATAAAATAGCATTGAAGTGACGTAAAGTGATCCTGATTGATCCAATTATTGTCAATCGAACACGCAGGTGTTTGCAGCGGTGGCAACGTTGCTTCTTCAGTGTGACGGTCGCTTTATCTGGTGTGGTTGGGTTTGATAAGTTTGATTTTGTTGTTTGTCTTCGATTATATCGTATTTTGTTAATAATCCTTTTTATTAAACAGTAGAAAATGTTAAAAAACTAACCTACAGATATTATATTATGCCAGTGTAAAAGAATTCTCCAGCTAATGACTTGGAAAACTTCATTTTCTCGTGTCCAAAAGAGCCGGTGCTGGAAGAAAGTATACGTACTGCAAAATTAATCAAAAATTTTACATAAAGCGGTATCTATAAAGGTCAGTATCGCCAAATTCAAGTAAGCATATGTGACTGTAAATTTATTTTCATAGTATAATAAATAATAAGTATTGGTAACGAAATTCTGAAGGCAAAAAAGGAACCCTCTCTAAAGGGCATCAACATCCAGCAAATTATCCTATTTTCTTTGCACGCACTCGGTTTTGGTCATTTCTAAACAATTTTTTTAATCAAATAAAAGGTTTTCTATCAACTAAATGTACTAATCTTCGGGAAACAATCAAGAAAATGAATTAATACTGAAATTTACATTACACTAGGCATTATAAAACGTTTAAGTCATAAAAAAAGTGACGTCACAAACAAAAGAAGTGCGTTTTACAAGTTCCGAAATTCGCGCGAAAATTTGCAGTTTTAAATCTTTTTTTTTGCTAATAAAACCCAAAATAAATGGAAAACAACAACCGCCATAATCATTTAATTTATATAGAGAATACAATAAAAAATATTTCGGGTTGATTTGAATTTCATGCATATTCCCTATTAAATCCAAACATGGCCCATAAATAAAGTCACAATAGTTAAAACTGGACAAAACAAGACTCTCACAAAGCATTTTGCGCAGTTTAAAACTAAGGATATATGCCTAGAGACATATATGCCCTTTGAATTAACTTCTTAATGTAGTCCCTAAATCTCAATTCAGTGTCCAAGATCATGCCCAAATTCTTAGCCCTCCCGACCACAGGAAGCCGAACCCCATCAAGAATTATGTTAATATTTTCATTTAAAAAAGCTCTATTATTCTTGTTTCCAAAAACCATCAAAGTTGATTTAACAGGATTCAACCTTAAATTATGATCTGAAGAAAGTTGACTTAATATACTTAAATCTTCGTTAAGTAAATCTGTCGCGTTGATGTAGTCTTTACAGTTATTAAAATGAAGGTAAACTTGAGTGTCGTCAGCATACGCCTGAACCTTACAGTGCTTCAGAGACTTTAATATGTCAGAAGTATAAATAATGAAGAGAAGAGGTCCAAGGATAGATCCCTGAGGCACACCCGATAAAATTTGAACTTGTTCTGATAAATTACCATTATAAAGAATTGTTTGAAATCTGTTTAAAAAGTATGAATTAATTAGATCCAATGATGGTTTAAGAAGGCCATAGTATTTTAACTTTGCCAACAGAAGTGAATGATTAAGGGTGTCAAAGGCCTTCGAGAAATCTAAAAGTACCAACACACTATTTAATTTTTTATCAATAGCTGTCATTATGTCATCGGTAATCTTAACCAACGCGACAGATGTACTGAAGTCCCTCCTAAAGCCACATTGGCTCTCCGGTAGTATATCATTGTTTACACAATATTGAAACAATTGTGTGTATAACACTTTTTCAAATATTTTAGATAAAATTGGCAAAATGCTTATTATTCTGAGATCATTATAAGTTAAAGGGTTATTAGTTTTGGGCAAAGGTTTACCAATAGAAACCTTCCACTGATCTGGAAAATAATTAGCCTCTAAACAGCAGTTAATAATATGAGTGACATATGGGTCCACAAAGGGACTGCAATACTTTGACATTGATGAAGAAATACCATCAACATCAGAGGCGTTAGAGCTAATAGAGTGAATTAATTTGTGGATTTCTGGTACTTCTGCCATTCTAAAAGAAAAAGTTAGGTTATTATTAAAAGTATTGTTATTGTAAAAATCAACCCTACGACTACAATCTGAAATGCTTTGCAAATAGACACCAAAGAATTTACTTATTTCATTTGGATCAGATAAGCTATCAGGAATGGTAAAGTTTTTATTAGAGCCTATGTTAAAGGATTTTAAGGACTTCCAGGTTTTTCCAGAATTATTCTCTGCGCAAACAGAGTCCAGATATCTTCTTTTTTCTCTCCTGACCATAGCAACGGTAAAATTTCTTAAACGCTTATAATCTTCCCAATCATTCAATGCCCTCGACCTCTTAAATTTGTGTAGTGCGCGATCCCTATGTTTCATGAAAATTTTTAAATCTGGAGTAAGCCATGGTGCTCTAGGTTTAGTAATTCTGGACTCCGTGAGAGGGGCATGCTTGTCAAAAAGTGAAAAGAGCAAGTTATTAAATAATATAATCTTGACATCTATGTTCTGTTCATAGAGAATGCCATCCCATTGAAGTGATTGAAGATCCAAGAGAAATGAATTAAGCTTAAAATTGTTGAAATTTCTGTATTTAATAATTTTAGGTGCATTATGAACATTTTCAATTTTCAAGCAGCAGTAGACTAAACAATGATCAGAAACACCTGGCGCGGGAACAACTCCAAAATCACTGACCAAAGAATCATTGGTAATAAAAATAGGATCTAAAAGTGTGCTGGATGTTCTCGCTATTCTGGTAGGTTGGTTCAAAATTTGTTTAAGATTATAATTTTCAAAAAGTGACGAAAGGGTGTTATCTACCTTTAAAACATTTATATTAAAATCACCCACACAAATTATTTCATCCACTGTTGGATAAATGGCAGAAAATATGTTATCAAAATCATTAATGACATTGTTAAAATTAGTGTTTGGGGGGCGATAAAAGACGCAGAATGCATAATATTTATTTTTGATTTTAATTTTAAGGGGTAAAAATTCAAGAAAATTCGTGACCAAAAAATCAAAGTGCATAACCTCAGGAACTAAACTATCCCTCACATAAACCGCCACACCCCCACCTCTACCCTGTCTATCCTTTCTAATTATGCGATAACCTGCAATAACAAAAGCAGAAATGTCATCAACATCAGAGAGCCATGTCTCTGTCAGAAAAATAATATCAAAGTCATAATTTCCAATTAACGTTTTAAATTCGTAAAAACCTGTAAAGATTGAACGTATATTAAACTGAGCAACTTTAAAATTTAAACCGCTCATTTGGCTTCAGCCGTAACAAGCTAAGATCAAAAGCTGAGAGATAATCAAAAATAATAAATAATACTTATTCTCACAGAAAAGTCAAATCACACTCACCCAACGAACCCCTTTATATCTTATATACGTAATAGGAACAAACAAAATAGTGATATATCTTTTTTTCCTTTTTTTTCTCTTCTTTTCCTTTTCCATACATCAATACACATAAAACATACTCCTTGTTACAGTTATAGCAGCAACACAAACTATAGCATGAAAAACCAGTAATGATCAGATGCATCAGATGCATACTAATAAGTAAATTAAATTAAATTAAATCAAATTAAATATATATATTTATATTAAATATATATATATATATATATATATATATATATATATATATCTATATATATATATATATATATATATATATATATATATATATATATATATATATATATATATATATATATATATATTTAGAAAAATTTAATTTATGTAATTGTACTGTTACTGGAGTCCATATTTGCCGTAATTAAGAATAATTACCTACATAAATACAATGCTTTGGTGCAACTAACTCTCTCTGCAAGTGCAGTGCGAAAACTGTCCAAACTCAAAATTCGAACAGAACCCGGGATCATATGCGTTACATAGAGAAAATGTATATTTTTGCATAAAATAATTTTTTTAGGTGCAAATACTACATAATTAATAATATAATTAACTTGACAATGTTTTTCCAAAAGAAAATAAATTGTAGTAAACATGTGAACCCATAAACGTCACGGGGTAGCAGGTAAATGATTATTTATTATATCGGAGAAAATTGGTTACGGTTGCGGCGTTTGTAATGATGATAAAAAATTCTACTTTTAAAGTAAATCGTTTTACTGGCCTTACAACTTTTTAGCCAAGCTTATACATTAAATTTGGATCACTTAACACAAAAATATTAGTAAATTTACAAAACTGCAGGTAATAGTAGATTAAACAATAAAATAGTATATAGTAAATACGAAACAAAAATTGGAAAAATTTAACGTCCTTCGTCAAAGTAGATTAATGCAAGCCGTGTTCTCGGCGGCGTTTGATCTAACGCTGTGACTAGAGTCCCGACTCGGGACCCAACTCCAGTCCCGAATAACGTCATCAAATTACGTCATTAGTTGTTTTGTCAGGACTGGTGTTCCGCCCGACTCGGGACCCACATTTAGTCGCGAACAACGTCGTCAAATGACGTCATTAGTAGTTTTGTCGCGTCTAGGCGTTTATAAGGAGAATCGTACATTCACCTAAATCACCAGTTACAAACATGATATACACAGTCACAGAATCTATGTCCACTTAAGTTGGTTACATAGGAAAATTTTTTCTATTACTTAGTAATTTTTCGGAAAATAACTTGCTTCCTATAAAAAGTTCTGCATGGTTTAATAAAATCATCAGAGATCACAATGTATTAGTCATATACGAGGTGTGTAATAAAATATGAATTTGACGTAAGAGCAAACAACCCTGTTTTTAAAATTTAAAAAACTGTTACGAAAGAAAATTGTTTGGAATTAGAAACTACGTTCAAATATGCAGTTAAGTTTATCTATTGATTTTTTAAATTTTTTATTTTGTTATTTTTTTATTTATTTGTTTATTATTTCCCTTTCAATTGGGCGTTTGATGTAATTCGACGAAATAGGTTTCGCACCACGTTTCCAAAACTTAGTATATACATATACTGTTTTTATATTGATGGATACAATTCTTTACATCAGTATCCGATAAGAGCTAGAGTTTTTCTCCAAGTTCTGACCTATAAATGAGCATTAGCACAAATTAGACACACTTGCGTATACATTTCTAGTTGTGTCATCTAAACGTCCTACTACTAATTTATGAAGTAAAGTAAACCCCATACAACTTTCTAATTATTATTATTCGAACATAACCCCAAAAGCCTTCTATTAAACTATTAAGTCGGGACCGGATGCGGGTCCCGAGTCGGGGCGGAACGCCAGTCCCGACAAAACTACTACTGACGTAATTTGATGACGCTATTCGGGACTGAAGTTGGGTCCCGAGTCGGGACTCTAGTCACAGCGTTGATCTAACGGTGCAAATTCTGAGAAAAGATCGTAGCGGGTTTAAAAGTATCACACAATTGATAAATTCGTTTGGTGTGTCGTGAGGTAAAAATCTCCTGCAGGATGCCGTTAAGTTCGTGTGTAGACTGACTTTAGTGTTTGTTTGAATTTGTAAAAAAGTAAAGAAAGTATTAAAATGAGTGCGGAAAAAAGCTGAAGTTAGAATGGGTAATACCTCATTCAGATGATTTATTTCAAAGTGATACTGAGTAAAGAACTTTAGCAAATAACTTTAAGTAAACATCTAGACCACGAGTTGGCAACTAATTTCTAGTAAGGTTCGGATACCTTGAAAAATTGTATCGAGGTCCGAAGAAAAAAAAAGAAAAACTTTAAATGGAAGTATTTGTTCTTACAAATTACTTAAGTTTTTTGGCCGTCCAGTTTTCTACCTTCCGCAGTCCGAATCCGGACCCACGTAGTGGGAAGATTAGTTGTTAGTGTTACATGGTAGGAAAAAGTATTTTGCGGTTATTTGCATACATATGACAGTTCTATCCCCTACATGCCCTCGGGGCATACCAACTATGTTTTGCGTGTAAATCTTTTTACTGACAAAATTTTAAAAAAATTTTTTTTAGTTTTACACAATATCGGTACAAGTTAATTTTTGTTCTGAGAATGTTGTCCTAATACACCCACCTTGACAGGTGTACATAAATTATCAACATTTGTATGTTGACAGAATATATGAAAATGTGTCCTCAGTGCTCTCCAAATATACTTAACACAGCACAACCATAGTTCTCTGCAAATTAGGTCACTATACCTGTTGCACTGAGAAAAACCGGCCAATTAAACTGTGTTGCTAACATTTTTCTAATTGTCACAAGTAATTATTTATTTAGGGCTAGAAAATCTTTTATTTACCGTAAATAATGGCTTGTTGCTAATAATTATAACTAACCATTATAAAGTCGTTTACTTAGTGCAAGTGATGGACTTCTTGCCATTATTGTCTTAGTGTTATTAAAAAAAAATAATAATCGTTAATAATCGGATTACTTGTGGTAATTCTCCCCTATAATTGCCACAAGTCATGTCTGGCCCATTCGACTCGCTTCGTGCAACTTCGGTGAGCTAAGTGAGCGTTCGGTATACGTTGGCGTCCGACTTGTGTTTTATTTTGATCTGAGCTGCATAGTGGCAATGTGGCAATAGGTTGTGGATTAAGACGATGGTCTACATGTCGCATAGTGAATGGCCTATCGGAAGTTATTAACGGAATGGGGCTTGAACCTGTTGTTATTAAAGTAAGTAAATGTTCCAATATTTAATGACCTAATTAGGGACCCATATCTCTTTGTGTATCTCGTATTCATATATATCAACATAGGTACCAACATCGGCTTTAGTAAATTAAAATAGGTATTTTTTTACGTAAAAGAACATTTTAATGATTGGTTAAAAATGGAATGTTTATTTTTAAAGTTATATAAAGAGTTACTGTTTTTTCGTGCGAATGGGGAATGTCACAAGCCAACCTCGGCTTCTCTGATAACCTCTCTGGTCAGTGGCCAAATAGGTTTGAAAAAACCAGAGAAAAATAAAAGAAAAAACCTTCATTTGAAAGTTACTGCTCGTCAACGCTTGTCCTTTGTGTTTACGTATTTACATATACATATAGGTGAATCATGTATTTTTAAGATTTAATGTCTGACATTTTTAAATTTTTTAGTTAATAAACCGGTTTCCCCGTTGTTTCTAAAGAATTTAGGATCTCACCAGGGGTATTATTTCAAATTTTCCACAATTGCTCGTAGAGCCTTTATATAGGACATGACCATGAGGCATAGTTAAATTTAATTCATTAAAGGGATTAGTTGTGCAGTTGCTTCAAAAGCATATAGAAACCACTGTTTAATTTAGTGTTTTTACTGGTTTGACAGTTGCTCGTTGAACGTACAAAAGCATCGTGAAATTTCTTTTTTATTAAATCGATTGATTTTACGGTTTAAATTCTGTATACGATTTTATGTTTAAATTCTACTTAAGATTCTAAAAGTATTCTGTATTTATGATATGAAACACTATGCTTGGGTTTCGAAACACTGATATTTGAGAAGTGATCAGTTTTGCTCCGTGACAGCCTGCAATATTTAAATGGTGCAGAGCAGAGAAAAACCGCTTGTATATCCCTATCCTAGTTTTTATTCTCTTCCTAACAATGTCAACATCCGGTTTAATCGGAAGTCCAGTCGGAAGTAAAAACTTGGACTTTTGGTCAGTTCTGGTTAAACCGAAGTTATTTTGAGAATGTAGGTATAGGTATCGAAGTAGGGACATGTAACTTTTTTTTAATGTACCATTTATATGCTACGTTATCAAAGGTCTATAAATATCGATTTTCTAATATCAGTGTCTCATAACTATTAAATTTACTCGTACCTAGGTTTTAACCAAACATGAAATTTGATAATATAAGATACAGAGGTTAGGCTGTCCCATTTTGTAAGATATCCTGCACAATCAGTTAACTTTTTTAGATGCGCACGTTTCAATAAGTTTACTTTTACGTAGGTGTTAAGTTTATATTATCCTTGCTAATAGGGAAATTTTGAACTACTAAAATTATTTAATTTGCAAATTGTTTATTGTTTCATGATTTGTAATAATGTTATTGGTCATTCTGTAATTGATTAATCAAATCAAATCAAAGTCCAAGTAAGCTTTAATGCCATAAAATTCAAAATTTCGTTGATAAGGCATCAACCGCACCTAATCTTAGTAGCTTTACTAAGTATTAACAACGATTCATCAACAACTAAATCGTTGGTATCAAATAAATTTATAGACATTTTATAATTTTTAGGAGAAGAGATTACAGACGAAGTTTTGAATTTATTGATGATGAAACAACCAAAAAATTATTTATGGGCCAAGATTAATTTTCTCCGGTAAACTTAGAGAATATTTGAAAACCAAAGTGTAGGAAGCAGAAATTGGAAAGTATCTCGGAAACTAAGAACAGCACTGACAACGTAGCATAAATTATGTCTTAAACAGGAAGCTTCTCTCTAATTTAATTGAGCCCACAGCGATTACCGTTTAAGAGATGGCAATACTACTATCACTAAAATGGATAATGGAAATGGAATAAAATGGAGCATAAAGTTATTCTTAATAAATGAAACATAATATTAAACAGTGTATGTGTTTCCAATCTTGGCTACCAAGTTACCAAAAAAACTTTTTAAGTATGCCATTTTAGTAATAATCTTGTAGTTGGGTCATAATAAAAATATATTTTGGTATTTTTATTGCCAATTCTTTCCTCTGAAGGAGAACCGTATTTCCGATTTCATACATAATAGACACCTACTATTTCTGGCTAGCTGTTGAGGGTTTCTATTTTAATCATTTGTTTTAAAAGCTAAAAATAAGAGAAATGTGAAAGAGGAATTAAGCGCAACCGTACTATGGTAATAAAGTGAATACATAATTAATTAATACTAGCAGCTAGTTAGCTGTTTACTTGCTATAATTAAGGCATCGACTAGTAGCAATTAAGTCCTATACTAGCTACTAATAACATACATACCAGTGATAAATAAAGTACATTACTAGTGGCTAATAGCCTGAACATTACTGTATACAGTTAAAATACTAATCATAAATAACCAACTATTAGCAGCTATTAATATTTTACTCGTGGCAACTTAACTAAATACTAGCCACTAATAAACATTAACTAGCAATAACGATGAGCATACTAGTGACAATTAAAGTGTCAACTAGTGGTTACTATTCCCTCTACTTGCCACTAATAACATGACTACTAACTAAATACTAGCCACTAATAAAATTAGTACCAATTCTGTTGGACATGCGAAGCAGAACACAAAGCAGACTCTAGGCAATGCCCACACTATAGAAAGCTGTTGAGAGGGCATACCGTAAAAAACTAACTCAAAATGATAGAAATCATTCAAATAAACCTGAACAGAAGCAGGGCGGCCCATGATATACTCCATGCGAACGCAAAAGAACGCAAAATAGACATAGCCATTGTAAGTGAACCAAACCAAAAAGCGATAGAACAACCTTTCTGGCATAAAGACCAAAACAAAGATGCAGCAATACTACTGATAAACCCACAGGTCAACAACATAAACTCGGGGAACGGACCAGGATACGTATGGGTGGAACTGGAAGAACTAGTAATATATAGTTGCTACATCTCTCCCAACTGCGGTAGAGAAATCTTCAACGAGTTTCTACAAAACCTGGAAGACAGCATCCGCACGCAGAAAAAAAAGGTCTTGGTAGCAGGAGATTTTAACTCAAAAAATACCGAATGGGGATCCCAGAAGACCGATGCTAGAGGACGCACCCTGTCGGACTGGACAGCAGCACTAAACTTGGTCATAATAAACAGCGGAAATGTGCCCACGTTTAGGAGAGGAAACCGAGAGTCTATAATAGACGTTACTCTCGCAGCAGAAAGCTTGACAACACGGGTCAAGGACTGGAGGGTGCTGGATGACGCCGAAAGCCTGAGCGACCACAACTATATTACCTTTAAAATAATAGCCAAACAAAAAATCGACTATATAGGAAATAATCTAGGATGGCAAATGAAGAACTTCACCGCGGAACAGCTAATGACCGAGATAAAAAGAATAGCAGACATCAAAATACCGAGAAGCCCTGACGAACTAATAGAGATAATACGACAAGCCTGCGAAAAAAACAATCCCGAAGAAGAAACCCTATAAGGGACGGAGACAAGTATATTGGTGGAACGAAGAAATCGCGGAACTGAGAAGAGCATGCCTAGCTGCGCGAAGACGTTTAACACGGGCCAACAGGTCCCGAAACCCAACAACCATAGAAGAGACAAACAACGGACACAAAGAAGCAAAAAAGAACCTAAAAAATGCTATTGCCAAAGCTAAGAGACATTCGTGGGTCGAGCTCTGCGACGAAATAGACAACGACATCTGGGGAAATGGCTACAAAATAGCCGTCAGAAAACTGAGGTTGACCCCAAGAGAGAATCTATCAATACCAAAAAAAGAAGAAATAGTTAAAGCCCTTTTCCCCAGACACGAGAACTTTCACAGGACAAATCAAATACATCAAAACCCAAGAGAATTCACTAGCGAAGAGTTGAAAACAGCGGTAAGAAAACTAAAAGACAAAAAGGCTCCATTACCTGACGAACTGAACCCCGAAATAATTAAAGCAGCAGCAAGCGCGATACCAGAGATAGTGTTGCGCATTATAAACCAGTCATTCATAAGTGGAACATTCCCAAAAAAATGGAAAACAGCGAGAAGTCCAAAGGAGAATCGCCCTTAGAATTGCGAGAGCATACCGCACCGTATCAAGAGAAGCAGCCTTGGTGGTTGCAGGAGTAATACCTGTTGAACTGTTAGTAAGGGAAAGACAAGAGATCTATGAACAAAGAGGAGGAAAACGGGAAAGGGCGGAAGCAAGGAGAAGGACAATGGCTAGATGGCAGCAAGGGTGGCAACAATCGCAGAAAGGCGAATGGACCAGAAGACTTATACCAAACATATCGGAATGGACGGAGAGAAAATCTGGAGAGTTGTCTTACTATCTGACACAGGGAATAACAGGCCATGGCAGCTTCAGGGCATATTTATGGAAAATGAACCTAAGCGACACAAACAGGTGCAAATACTGCAGCGAAGAGGACACCGCCGAACACACGCTCTTTAAGTGTAAAAGGTGGAACGCGGAAAGGGGACAACTAGAGGAATTCTTAGGGGTGGTTTTTACCACTGAAAGTATGATCCCTGAAATGCTGGCGTCAAGCGAAAGATGGGACAGGGTGGCCAGTACGGTTGCGTACATACTCAAGACAAAACGGCAAGAAGAGGAATGATAACATCGAAACCCATAGCAATATACGAGAGGAGGGAGCACAAAGCAACACAAGGCGCTAGATGGAAGAACTAGAGAGAGAGACAGGCGCCACTTTCGAAGTCATACCATGATGGTGATACCGAAGTGGATAAGCTGCGCAGGAGGGAGGAAGTTTTTTTAGCCCATAGGCGCATTCCTAGAGGAAGCGAATCCGGCACACCCGTCCACATAAGAACACTAGGACGGGCGTCTTTTGAAAAAACTGGTGGTTATTATTTTTGATACTTACCACTAATAACCTGACTATTTATGATAACTAATGTTAGTACTCGTAGCTACTAAACTATGAACTACTAGCAAGCAATCTGTGTTAGCAACCTAGTGTTTGCTACCCTAAGTACAGAAAATACTTGTCACATATCGTATACAACTTTTTACTTAGGATAACTAGATTTTTACTTATGGTTAGTAAAAATTTTTCTCGGTGTGGTACTCTCTTAATTATGTAGTACCTACTTGTGAGCCCAAAAGGCTTATCCTATACAATAGCTAAGGAAAAAAGAGGTGTGTTTTGCACAGGTACAAGGTTGCCCACAAATTTATGAGGGGCATGAGGGTCAATAAATAATAAATGCCTAATTGACATTCCCATACAATTATTCTTTCTTCCTCTGAAATAGAGTTTATTGGTTGTAAATTTAATTACTTTTTGGGATATATAATACAGATATCACTTATTTTGTGTTCAGTTTCAGTGTAAACAAGTTAGTGGTGTGCTGAAATTATTTTGTTTTATATTATCTGTGACCATTTACAATAGCCGCAATGAGTACAAGTAAAAAACTTAAGTTGGAGTGGCTGCTTCCATATTCCACTATCTTATTTGAAGGGGAACAAGGTGTTTGGTGTACAGTGTGTAACTCTGAATTTATTTGTACACAACGAAATCACATCGAGCAACATGTCAAAGGTCCAAAGCATTTAGAGAGATGCAATCTCATCCGGGGCCATCCGCATCTAGAGAACCTGATGTAATACACGCAGAGTTTTGCATGGATTTATGTGAAGCCTTTGTTGCAGCTGACATTCTTCTCCATAAAATAAATAAGCTATCTATGAAGAAATTTTTGCAAAAATATTGCCACCACAGAGTACCAGACGAATCTACTCTTCGTAAAAGTTATGTGGATAAGGTGTACTCAAAAACTATTGACAAAATACGTCACAATATTGAAGGAAAAAAGCTGTGGTTTAGCATCGATGAAACCACCGACATCAAGGGCCGATACGTTGCTAATATTATAGTTGGGCCTTTAAATCCTATAGAAGCGGGTAGCTCATATGTAGTCAACAGTAAATTTCTGGCTAAAACCAATAGTGGGACAATAACTCAAGTTGCAGTAGAAAGTATCAGGTCGCTCTTTCCAGATACGAATATTACTGAAAACGTTGTTTTGCTGCTTTCGGATAGTGCGGCATATATGCTAAAAGCAGGAAGACAGTTAAAAGAACATTTTCCAAATTTGATTCACTTTACATGTCTAGCTCATGCCTTGCATAGAATATGTGAACTGATACGTGACTTCTATCCAGTTATTGATACTTTGGTTAGTGAGGTAAAAAAAGTTTTTCTTAAATCTCCAGCGCGAATAAACCGATTTAAGGAAATGGGTCCTAATGTCCCATTGCCCCCACAACCTATTATTACCATGTGGGGAACATGGTTATCAGCCGTTATATATTACCATCCAAATTACGACTTAGTTAAAAATGTTATTGACAATCTAAAACATGATGCTTTGAGTGTAACAGGAAGTAAAGAAGTGCAGTGACGCTTAAAAATGATTTAAAGTTTATTTCTGAAAATTTTGGATACGTTCCTGGTGTAATTGAACAGTTGGAGACACAAAACCTTCGCCTTTTGACTTCTTTTAATTTATTTAAGACAACCATAGACAAGCTCAAAGCATGTCCTACCGAAATTGGTGAAAAATTAAAAGTGTATATACCAAAAATCTTAGAAAGAAATCCAGGATTTTCAGAAATAACAAATATTTTTGAAACATTGAAAACTAAAAATACTGACTTGTATAATCATTTCCGTTTCGCTCCTGTTACAAGTTGAAAGAAGCTTTTCTAGACTTAGAGATATTCTTAATTATAAAAGAACGCGTTTTACTGAAGCGAACTTTGAAAAAATGTTACTTATATCATGTAATGCCAATAAATTTTAATAGTCTAGATTTGTTTTCATTTTACATTTATTACACAAAACTATTTTCACGCCGCCCATGTCGCTCATACGAGCTCGTATGATTTTTCCGTTCTTTATTCATCATAATCATACGAGTAGGAAATGGTCATTCCATGCGAGTTTTATACTATACTTTTTCTACGAATGTTATTGTTACATAAAATGGGATTAGTAATATTTTTCTTTTTAAGATGTCAAAATAATAATTGTCATTTACTTTTTATTTGCATTGTCTGCGTTGCTATGCGATTACTATGGCGTGTTGACGCGGCGCCGGTCAACGCCAAATTTGTAAAAATATACCCGTGCACATTGGGAATTTGGTAGTTGAATCACCATGGTGATTGAAGCACAATGAAAATGTGTAAAAATCAATGCACTATGTTCCGAAATTACTATTGAACATACAATAAAGGTTTTTATTGACTTTCATAGAAAAAAATATTGTGTGAAACTCGTGCGCGAAATGCCTTTGCTGCTCTCGAATGATTTTTTAATAAATTGCCATTTTTGAACACTAAAGTACTATTTCGTGCCCTAGTAACTCAAATAATTATTTAAATGATTACAAGCGTGTACTTCATATATCCATGACGTATAGTAGGTACATACTCACAGGAAATTTATCCGATGCCAACTTAATTTTATTTTAGAGTAATTTTTTGCTTTATATGTCATTTGTATAAATATTTTCAAAATATTCATGTTCTATGGGTATTTTTTAACGTATTAATAAAAGTTTTAAGATATTTTATGATTTATTCTAGGAAAACAATATCGAAAAAGAATATTAAGGTCCTAGTGACAAAAAAGTCACCATAGATCTCTTAAAATATTAATCTTCTGAATTAAATCATTATACACGTTGAAACTTTAAATAACTGTCTCAAAAATTGGTTGCAGGATATGAATCTATACTTAATATACTCATAAAGGTACTGTTAAAAATTTTAAAGCCGAAAAACCATGTTAAAATTAAATTAAGTTGGCCACCATGATCGCGATTGGAAAATGCCACCATAAAAGAACAAATAATTTGTTGTCCCCGTACAAGTTAAAATATTTTAAAAATGCATAAACCATATTTTACATTGCAAAAACAATTGAGTACTACAACAAAAATTGTTGTGAATAATTTTAAAAAAGCAGCTGCGGTTGGGCAATATCTGCAAAAATACTCCAAACCGTCAAAAAGGATATCTTCTTAGAAAACTTTTATAGCGCGTTCGGCAATGCACTATTTTCCATCGTTTTGCTCGGAATTATTGACAGACACATGATCGGTCGTACTGTTTACAATAATAGGTCATGTGACCGTCAAAAATTCCGAGCAAAACGATGGAAAAGATTGCATTGCCGAACGTGCTATTAGCTTTGAAAAAGTTGAAAATTACAAGAAAGTTTTATGTGTACTTGGCGATGAGACCACTTATAAAAATAACCAGTGGTTTGCTTCATTCAAATCAGATTTCTGTTATGCTTACCTACTCCAAGAAGATTCAATAATTTAGTATAATACCATTAATATTTATGTATATGTAGTTGTACTCAAATGATTTCTAGGATTCTAGCCTGGCTCAAGAAAAATGTCCAACCCCAAAAATACTCCAATTTCAAACGTGCAATCCTATTGTACAAATAAATGTTCTCTATATTAAGGCCAAAATGATATATCTCTCGGTATTAATATGGCACAAGGTGCTTATTAATGGGCACACTGTATAATACTAAATCTTTCTATACCGGGTGTCCGTAATAAGGTACATACATTAACCTTCCTTGGTTCAAAATATGATTTAGGATAACGTTACTAAAACTTAGCATTCTTAAAAAGTTATCACCTTCAAAAATACTAATATATGACTCACTATCATTTTTATTTAAATTTAGCATGTAGTTCTGGAGTATAGAACCAAGAGTACCTATTTATTTCTTGTTTCTATTCTGCCCTCGGTATTATTATTCGCAAAAACTAACGGTTTTCGTCAATATTATAACTTATAACCAGTGAGCGGAATCCATAGACAAGATATATTTAGACCATCACAACGTATTCTCGACACCAGCTGAATCCGTCCAATGTATGGGCGAAAAAGTGCGTTTGTACGCATGGGGCGCCAGTCAGATTTTTAAACGACGGTCCACTCGAAGCATGCGCACTCGGGACGTCTCGTAAAAGTGGTTGTTGAACTCAATGACGCAACGCGGCGATCAGAACCGGGCCGAAAAAATCTCAGTCATTTGTATGTTATGGTATTTTTGGTTGGGGTGGCGAATATAGCGAACCTCTGAAGCTTGTTATTTCGATACAAAAATAGTCTTTACAAAGTGTTACAGACATTTCATATGTTTCGCCAATTACCTATGTATCCAACTTTTAAATATAAGGAATTATTTCGTAGTCTATTTCTTACAAGTAGTGCATAAATACAAATAGTTTAATTCCAAATTTAAATTATATCAATATGTGAAAGAATAGGAGGTAAAAAATATAATTTATCTTAAATGCACTCCGGTGTTGAAGTGAATACACACACGGAGAAGTAGAAATATTTGTCAGTGACGTATATCGAGTGTGGTCAAGGTGTCAGAAAGGCACTGATGGGGTGTGTGTGTATTAGGGGCATTGTATAAGGGGTAAGATGGTGTAAGAAGGTCATATATAGTGTCAATGCCTCCTTCCCCTATATTGCATAAGGGTGAGTGTGACCAAAAGGCAAATTTGCGCTTTCGCCAAAGGGGCACTAAAAATTCTAGTGGATTAGGGTAGAGGGGAGTATTTTAAAAGGGATGGCGAAAGAAAAAAGTGCTTTCGCCAAAGGATCGCTAAGATATCAGTGGATTAGAAGGGTGTGTCCAAAAGGCATATTTGCGCTTTCGCCAAAGGGGCACTAAAAATACTAGTGGATTGGGGTAGAGGGGAGTATTTTAAAAGGGATGGCGAAAGAAAAAAGCGCTTTTGCCAAAGGATCGCTAAGATATCAGTGGATTAGAAGGGCGTGTCCAAAAGGCATATTTGCGCTTTCGTCAAAGGGGCACTAAAAATACTAGTGGATTAGGGTAGAGGGGAGTATTTGAAAAGGGATGGCGAAAGAAAAAAGCGCTTTCGCCAAAGGATCGCTAAGATATCGGTGGATTAGATTGACATGGGGCCGTAAGTAGTAGCGCCTTCAGCAAAGTATCAAGTGCACACACTGTAAATAGTTGTAAAAATATTTACATCTTACCCTAGAACTTGGTTTGTTCAATAATTATACAGGATGGGATGCCAATCCAATAAAGTATACACATGTAATTTTTTTGATTTACTATTTTACTTCTTAAAACAGTTGCATATTTTATTTCTATTGTTTAGAATACTATGTTTATATTTTATTTCAACTTTCAATTTTGTAAATGTAACGTTTAAAAAATTAAGTGGGGGGGGGGGGTACATTAAAGAGACGCACTGTATATATATAAACTGAGCAATTTTCGAGGAATTATCGACAGTTTTGTATAGCAAGAAAACTCAGATTTAAGCCAACAAACTATACACTTTTTGTTAAAATCTCACTAATGGTTACATTTTTATCATTAATAAAAATAATAATTACAAGTAATATATTTAGCATTTATTACTCGATAAAAGATTCACGTCATGTGAAATAAATTTTGAAGTACGGTCCTGTCTATCACAAGGCAAACGTTCGACAATGCGCAAGCCCGCAGAGGACCGTCTTTGTTTACGGATTCAGCTCGGTAAATTTGCCGCATTCGTAATTGACATTATTTCTCTATTATATATTTTCTCTATGGATGGCGGAATCACGATGCGACAACAGAGTCGCACTCAGGACAAAAGCTATTTTACAAGTTAAGAGACCAACATTTTTTTTCCAAATACTAAACAGATTTTACAGTAGATATATATATATATATATATATATATATATATATATATATATATATATATATATATATATATATATATATATATATATATATATATATATATATATGGATGGAAATAAACATTTCCGAAAGCTTGGAACACCTTTAAAGAGTGCTCTTTAATTTTGCTGCATTCCGCAATATTACCTAGTTTATATATACAGGGTGTTTCAATAAAAACTCCCAGGCCAATTATTTCGAAAACTAAAAGTGACATCTAAATTCTGTAAACGCCAGTTTTTAGCCTCTATGATTGGCTTCACAACTGTGAAAAAAATGTGTTTGAATAACACAAGATGTAGGTGGCGCCACGGTGCAAAGAATTTTTTCGATGACAGGAACTTTTAAATGTTGTGATTCTTAAAGATAATTAATTTTTGATCAAATTATGTCCCATAAAAATTTTTCATAAATCCAACATGAACGGAGATATTTGGGGTTAAGTTTTTTTTTTAAATAATTTTAACGAGTATTTTAATTATAAATATTTTTATTATCCTTTAGCAGATTTTAATTTAATTTTGGTAATGATAATTTTAGTGATAAAACGCTCGTGTAGCGCTAAATTATTACGTCAAGCTACGTCTCAGGGGCGCCTTAACAAATAATATTGGCAAAAAATAAGACGCCACTGAGTTTTTGGTAATTTTTATATTTTTTTCGGATTAAGCAACTAATTAAAAAATTATTTAAAAATTAAACATTAAGCATAAAAAAATTAAATTAAAAGATGTTTTAAATTTTATGAAAGAACTGATGAGAAATTATACAAAATTATTAATAAAAATTAGAACAATACCAAAAACTAACTAATGGGGTCGAATGAGGTGTTCAAAATTATTGCAGTTTTCATACACATACATAGCAAATCGATATAATAATTCGGTTCTGCAAACTCTCAATAGTGTATTTCGATTAACAGCGGCTATATATAGTAGCATAAATTTTGTTGTACAGGTCAGCCATGTCTTCTATTGGTTCCTTTTAGATTTCATTTTGTAAGTAGCCCCATAAATAAAAGTCCATCGGGGTGAGATCAGGGGACCTTGCTGGCCATCTAAGATCCCCATTTGTGCTGATCACTTTTCCTGGAAACGTCACATTTAGATGATTCATAACGATATACGATATTGCTATTGTGTGCTGGGGCACCGTCTTGATGAAACCACATAGTATTTACGTCAGTTCCTACATTTTGTAACAGCAAAGGGAGATCGTTTTGCAGGATATTTTCAGTCGCTTAATCCGAAAAAATATAAAAATTACCAAAAACTCAGTGGCGTCTTATTTTTTACCAATTTTATTTGTTAAGGCGCCCCCTGAGACGTCACTGGACGTAATAATTTAGCGCTACACGAGCGTTTTATCACTAAAATTATCATTACCAAAATTAAATTAAAATCTGCTAAAGGATATTAAAAATATTTATAATTAAAATACTCGTTAAAATTATTTAAAAAAAAAACTTAACCCCAAATATCTCCGTTCATGTTGGATTTATGAAAATTTTTTATGGGACATAATTTGATCAAAAATTAATTATCTTTAAAAACCACAACATTTAAAAGTTCCTGTCATCGAAAAAATTCTTTGCACCGTGGCGCCACCTACATCTTGTATTATTCAAACACATTTTTTACACAGTTGTGAAGCCAATCATAGAGGCTAAAAACTGGCGTTTACAGAATTTAGATGTCACTTTTAGTTTTCGAAATAATTGGCCTGGGAGTTTTTATTGAAACACCCTGTATATATAAACTAGGTAATATTGCGGAATGCAGCAAAATTAAAGAGTACTCTTTAAAGGTGTTCCAAGCTTTCGGAAATGTTTATTTCCATCTTCAGGGAGACTACAAAAATTATGATTGTCAGGTAACAAAAGTTGGTAACTTTAAGAGATAACTTACATCTTTGGTGAGGATGTATTTCGTGATGTACATAATCATGAGCTTGGGTATGAGATAAATAAAACTAACATCGTCAAAAACTTATTGATTAAAAAACTATGTGGTAACTTAAGTAGATTGTTAAAATGGTATCACTTTACACTTTAAAATTACATAAAACATCATTAATTAAAACAGATGATCATCGCTGAAAATATTTAAAATTATTAAAAGCAATTTACTGCCATGACAAGACACGTGCATCTGACGGATGTCACCTGTCACTGTATTAAAAGTTAGGTTCAACGCCATTGGCGTGTGTCAAAAAGTAAGAAGTGGTTAAGTTACTGCAACGTGACTTTAATTTATTTCAAAACTACACTTCGTTGGTACTAATTTAAGTTTGTAATTGTCATGGTGAAAATTATGATTATTTATTTAATAAGAACAATGCGAGGGATTTAATTATGTTCTGTTATTAGGAGTAATATTATTATGACTAGATTCTTTGTCTAGATGAAGTAAATATGCATATATTTCACTTAAGTGATTAATGTCAGATTTTTTATTTATACAGTTATCATCTTGGGAGATAAATGCCATCTCTTTGAATAACCTTTTAGAGTAATGAGGTTCTTTAGTTAATATTTTTGTGGAATCATAATTCATATGGTGTTGGTTCCTATGAACGTGATCCGCCAAGGCACATCTTTCTGGATGTAATCTACTATCACTTTTGTGTGAAGTAATTCTATCTTTCAGTAGCCTGGTAGTTTGGCCAATGTATGTTTTATTACAAGAGATACAAGGGATGCTGTATACAACATCAGACTGTGAAAGCACTGGTACTTTATCTTTGAGATTAGAATGTACTGACTTGATTGTAAGGACTGATTTTACAGCAAGTTTTATGTTATTGTATGATTTAGTAAAAATGTTGACAAGCTTGGGTGTTATGTCTTTAATGTATGGTAAAGAGGTAAAAATAATAGGAGGGATTGATGCATTTTCCTGTGGTGCAACTGGAATATTATCAGTTCCAACAGGTTGTGGGATAATGTTGTTATTATCTTGTGGTTGCATCAATTGATTGTTGGTGATAGTTGTAGACGTACTGAACAAGATTTTCCTGAGGACAGTTGGGGGGTATGAATTGTCTATGAAGAGTTGGTATAAGATTTTAAGGTTTTTGTTATGGAAAGATGTGTCTGAGATTTTTAGAATTCTATTTTTCATTTGTTTGACCAAGTTCATTTTCATGGAGTGTTTGTGATAGGACAGATAGTTAATGAATCTGCCTGAACTGCATGGTTTACGATACCAATCGATTCTAATTGTGTTGTCTGGATTACGAATAAATCTCGTATCCAGAAACGGTACAGAATTGTTATTATCTTCTGTTTCGATGGTAAATTGGATGTATGGGTCATAACTGTTGATAGTATCTATTATCTCTGTGACACCATCTTCAGGAAGGGCCAGGATTATGTCATCTACATATTTTTTGATGAAATGAGGTTTAAAAGAGAGGACAGGAATGACTGTGTCCAGTAGGTCATCCATGACATAATTAGCCAAGATTGGAGAAATAGATGCACCCATGGGTGAGCCAAAGGTTTGTTTATAAAATTTTTTGTTAAAATCAAAATATGTGTTATTGAAAAGCAAAGTTATGATTTCCAGGAATGAGTCTTTGGAAATGTTTGTATGTACACTGATCCTGTCCCAGTTCTTGTCTATTGATCTAAGACAGGCGTCCAGATATACATTGCTGAAAAGTGACACTACATCCAAGCTTGCGATTACATAATTATTCGGTAAAATTGAATTATTAAAAAGTTGAGAAACTTCAAATGAGTCTTTGATGTAATATTGATTATTATAGTCGTATGCTTTAGTTAAGATATTAGTAATAAAGGAAGCTACCATTTCTGTGGGAGCTCCAATGGAGGCCACAATGGGTCTTACAGATAGAGTAGGTTTGTGAATCTTTGGCAGAGCATAGAACTTAGGAGCCACACTTTTGTAGTTAGTTAGATGTTTTTTTGTAGGTTCATCTATTTGGTTAGTATTTTTTAGTTGTTTGACCACTTCATTACAAGACCTCTGTACGGACATTGTAGGATCTCTAGGAAGTTCAACATAAGAGGTATTATTGTTGATTAGTTCATTAGAAAGTTGAAGGTAATGATCCTTGTACATGATGACACTAACAGAGCCCTTGTCCGAGTTAGTCAAAATGATATTAGGATTTTCTTTGAGAAATTTCCTAGATTTGATATATAAGTTATATAGTATGGAACCATTGTGAGAATTTTTATGAATATGATTAGTGATGATGTTGGTTACTTGAGCTGTCAAGATATTTTTGTCTGAAGGACTGTTAATTTGTGAAATAATGTAATCAACATCAGCTAGAATGTTAATTATTGAAATATCTCTACCAACATGTGGTTCAAGACAGAACTTAGGTCCCAATGATAAATAAAAACTGCAATATGTCATTAGGTATTTGTTCGCTAGTGAGATTTTTTATCCAATTAGGATTGGTTTTAAGATTATTATATAGAGAATTATTCTTTAAATGATTTAATTTGTTGATGTTACTTGTTTTCAGAGAATGGAAAAGTTTATTATAAGACCTTTGTTGTCTACTAGAGAAATTGGTATAAATTGCTTCGTTAGTTAACCTAATTATGTCACCCTTTAGTGTTAGAAGAGAATTTTCAAGTTTCTTAATGATAATTTCATTGTTAGATATTTCCAAATTAATTAATTTATTTCCTAAACTATGCGTGTGATCTATATTCGTATGTATCTCCTGTCGCTGAAGTAATTCTTCGACTGGTCTGGTTGATGCTGAGATGTGTTGTGGTCTTAATCCCAGTTTTCTGCATTGGAGTAGGAAACATCTTCTGTTGTATTCTTTAGCTAATTTCATTTTAGTTTTTGACCAAAGTTTCAATTGTCTCACTGCCTCATTGCCATGGGTAGCCAAGATCGTCTGGTAGAACCCCATTTCTGTGATATAATATGAGAGAGGTAGTCGTTGCTGACTAGTCAGGAGATAAACTAGGTAATATTGGGGAATGCAGCAAAATTAAAGAGTACTCTTTAAAGGTTTTCCAAGCTTTCGGAAATGTTTATTTCCATCTTCAGGGAGACTACAAAAATTATGATTATGTCAGGTAACAAAAGTTGGTAACTTTAAGAGATAACTTACATCTTTGGTGAGAATGTATTTCGTGATGTACATAATCATGAGCTTGGGTATGAGATAAATAAAACTCACATCGTCAAAACCTTGTTGATTAAAAAACTATGTGGTAACTTAAGTAGATTGTTAAAATGGTATCACTTTACACTTTAAAATTACATAAAACATCATTAATTAAAACAGATGATCATCGCTGAAAATATTTAAAATTATTAAAAGCAATTTACTGCCATGACAAGACACGTGCATCTGACGGATGTCACCTGTCACTGTATTAAAAGTTAGGTTCAACGCCATTGGCGTGTGTCAAAAAGTAAGAAGTGGTTAAGTTACTGCAACGTGACTTTAATTTATTTCAAAACTACACTTCGTTGGTACTAATTTAAGTTTGTAATTGTCATGGTGAAAATTGTGATTATTTATTTAATAAGAACAATGCGAGGGATTTAATTATGTTCTGTTTTTAGGAGTAATATTATTATGACTAGATTCTTTGTCTAGATGAAGTAAATATGCATATATTTCACTTAAGTGATTAATGTCAGATTTTTTGTTTATACAGTTATCATCTTGGGAGATAAATGCCATCTCTTTGAATTACCTTTTAGAGTAATGAGGTTCTTTAGTTAATATTTTTGTGGAATCATAATTCATATGGTGTTGGTTCCTATGAACATGATCCGCCAAGGCACATCTTTCTGGATGTAATCTACTATCACTTTTGTGTGAAGTAATTCTATCTTTCAGTAGCCTGGTAGTTTGGCCAATGTGGTACTTTATCTTTGAGATTAGAATGTACTGACTTGATTGTAAGGACTGATTTTACAGCAAGTTTTATGTTATTGTATGATTTAGTAAAAATGTTGACAAGCTTGGGTGTTATGTCTTTAATGTATGGTAAAGAGGTAAAAATAATAGGAGGGATTGATGCATTTTCCTGTGGTGCAACTGGAATATTATCAGTTCCAACAGGTTGTGGGATAATGTTGTTATTATCTTGTGGTTGCATCAATTGATTGTTGGTGATAGTTGTAGACGTACTGAACAAGATTTTCCTGAGGACAGTTGGGGGGTATGAATTGTCTATGAAGAGTTGGTATAAGATTTTAAGGTTTTTGTTATGGAAAGATGTGTCTGAGATTTTTAGAATTCTATTTTTCATTTGTTTGACCAAGTTCATTTTCATGGACTGTTTGTGATAGGACAGATAGTTAACGAATCTGCCTGAACTGCATGGTTTACGATACCAATCGATTTTAATTGTGTTGTCTGGATTACGAATAAATCTCGTATCCAGAAACGGTACAGAATTGTTATTATCTTCTGTTTCGATGGTAAATTGGATGTATGGGTCATAACTGTTGATAGTATCTATTATCTCTGTGACACCATCTTCAGGAAGGGCCAGGATTATGTCATCTACATATTTTTTGATGAAATGAGGTTTAAAAGAGAGGACAGGAATGACTGTGTCCAGTAGGTCATCCATGACATAATTAGCCAAGATTGGAGAAATAGATGCACCCATGGGTGTGCCAAAGGTTTGTTTATAAAATTTTTTGTTAAAAGCAAAATATGTGTTATTGAAAAGCAAAGTTATGATTTCCAGGAATGAGTCTTTGGAAATGTTTGTATGTACACTGATCCTGTCCCAGTTCCTGTCTATTGATCTAGGACAGGCGTCCAGATATACATTGCTGAAAAGTGACACTACATCCAAGCTTGCGATTACATAATTATTCGGTAAAATTGAATTATTAAAAAGTTGAGAAACTTCAAATGAATCTTTGATGTAATATTGATTATTATAGTCGTATGCTTTAGTTAAGATATTAGTAATAAAGGAAGCTACCATTTCTGTGGGAGCTCCAATGGAGGCCACAATGGGTCTTACAGATAGAGTAGGTTTGTGAATCTTTGGCAGAGCATAGAACTTAGGAGCCACACTTTTGTAGTTAGTTAGATGTTTTTTTGTAGGTTCATCTATTTGGTTAGTATTTT
Organism: Philopedon plagiatum; assembly: GCA_963971165.1. Lineage (NCBI taxonomy): Eukaryota > Metazoa > Arthropoda > Insecta > Coleoptera > Curculionidae > Philopedon > Philopedon plagiatum. Next base: position 92,950,957 of record OZ020189.1, read on the forward strand.
TTAGTTGTTTGACCACTTCATTACAAGACCTCTGTACGGACATTGTAGGATCTCTAGGAAGTTCAACATAAGAGGTATTATTGTTGATTAGTTCATTAGAAAGTTGAAGGTAATGATCCTTGTACATGATGACACTAACAGAGGATCATTACCTTCAACTTTCTAATGAACTAATCAACAATAATACCTCTTATGTTGAACTTCCTAGAGATCCTACAATGTCCGTACAGAGGTCTTGTAATGAAGTGGTCAAACAACTAAAAAATACTAACCAAATAGATGAACCTACACCTACAAAAAACATCTAACTAACTACAAAAGTGTGGCTCCTAAGTTCTATGCTCTGCCAAAGATTCACAAACCTACTCTATCTGTAAGACCCATTGTGGCCTCCATTGGAGCTCCCACAGAAATGGTAGCTTCCTTTATTACTAATATCTTAACTAAAGCATACGACTATAATAATCAATATTACATCAAAGACTCATTTGAAGTTTCTCAACTTTTTCATAATTCAATTTTACCGAATAATTATGTAATCGCAAGCTTGGATGTAGTGTCACGTTTCAGCAATGTATATCTGGACGCCTGTCTTAGATCAATAGACAAGAACTGGGACAGCATCAGTGTACATACAAACATTTCCAAAGACTCATTCCTGGAAATCATAACTTTGCTTTTCAATAACACATATTTCGCTTTTAACAAAAAAATTTATAAACAAACCTTTGGCACACCCATGGGTGCATCTATTTCTCCAATCTTGGCTAATTATGTCATGGATGACCTACTGGACACAGTCATTCCTGTCCTCTCTTTTAAACCTCATTTCATCAAAAAATATGTAGATGACATAATCCTGGCCCTTCCTGAAGATGGTGTCACAGAGATAATAGATACTATCAACAGTTATGACCCATACATCCAATTTACCATCGAAACAGAAGATAATAACAATTCTGTACCGTTTCTGGATACGAGATTTATTCGTAATCCAGACAACACAATTAAAATCGATTGGTATCGTAAACCATGCAGTTCAGGCATATTCATTAACTATCTGTCCTATCACAAACACTCCATGAAAATGAACTTGGTCAAACAAATGAAAAATAGAATTCTAAAAATCTCAGACACATCTTTCCATAACAAAAACCTTAAAATCTTATACCAACTCTTCATAGACAATTCATACCCCCCAACTGTCCTCAGGAAAATCTTGTTCAGTACGTTTACAACTATCACCAACAATCAATTGATGCAACCACAAGATAATAACAACATTATCCCACAACCTGTTGGAACTGATAATATTCCAGTTGCACCACAGGAAAATGCATCAATCCCTCCTATTATTTTTACCTCTTTACCATACATTAAAGACATAACACCCAAGCTTGTCAACATTTTTACTAAATCATACAATAACATAAAACTTGCTGTAAAATCAGTCCTTAAAATCAAGTCAGTACATTCTAATCTCCAAGATAAAGTACCAGTGCTTTCACAGTCTGATGTTGTATACAGCATCCCTTGTATCTCTTGTAATAAAACATACATTGGCCAAACTACCAGGCTACTGAAAGATAGAATTACTTCACACAAAAGTGATAGTAGATTACATCCAGAAAGATGTGCCTTGGCGGATCATGTTCATAGGAACCAACACCATATGAATTATGATTCCACAAAAATATTAACTAAAGAACCTCATTACTCTAAAAGGTTATTCAAAGAGATGGCATTTATCTCCCAAGATGATAACTGTATAATAAATAAAAAATCTGACATTAATCACTTAAGTGAAATATATGCATATTTACTTCATCTAGACAAAGAATCTAGTCATAATAATATTACTCCTAATAACAGAACATAATTAAATTCCTCGCATTGTTCTTATTAAATAAATAATCATAATTTTCAACATGACAATTACAAACTTAAATTAGTACCAACGAAGTGTAGTTTTGAAATAAATTAAAGTCACGTTGCCGTAACTTAACCACTTCTTACTTTTTGACACACGCCAATGGCGTTGAACCTAACTTTTAATACAGTGACAGGTGACATCCGTCAGATGCACGTGTCTTGTCATGGCAGTAAATTGCTTTTAATAATTTTAAATATTTTCAGCGATGATCATCTGTTTTAATTAATGATGTTTTATGTAATTTTAAAGTGTAAAGTGATACCATTTTAACAATCTACTTAAGTTACCACATAGTTTTTTAATCAATAAGTTTTTGACGATGTTAGTTTTATTTATCTCATACCCAAGCTCATGATTATGTACATCACGAAATACATCCTCACCAAAGATGTAAGTTATCTCTTAAAGTTACCAACTTTTGTTACCTGACATAATCATAATTTTTGTAGTCTCTCTGAAGATGGAAATAAACATTTCCGAAAGCTTGGAAAACCTTTAAAGAGTACTCTTTAATTTTGCTGCATTCCCAAATATTACCTAGTTTATCTCCTGACTAGTCAGCAACGACTACCTCTCTCATATATATATATATATATATATATATATATATATATATATATATATATATATATATATATATATTATATATATATATGTATATATATATATATACAGTGACCGGCAAAAAGTTCGCAACATATGGGAAAAATTTTTATTAGGAGAGTATCGGAAAAACTTTCCCAGGGGATCGGTTCTGCATGTCCGATAATCTAAAAATCGATTTTGACATACGTCACGTGACCACTGGTATAGCGTCAAATTAAAAAAAAAATTGTTAATTTACAAAAAGTGAGGTTAGTTGACGAGATATCAAAAAAAGTTATTTGAAAAAATTGCTTAGAATTAAATTCTAGGTCCTTGTGCAAAATTATAAGATTTTATTTAAAAAAATTGGAAAACTCAATTTTTTTAAAATATTTTTTTATCGATTTACAAATTTCCGGTTTTTTTCGTTTAGATAGCTTGGCTAATGTAAAGCCCATGTATCTGGATGAAAATAAACGAATGTAGTAGTTTTTTCTACAATTGACAGGACAAAATTTAAAAAAACAGGGTTTCGCCGGACGCTAGCTGTTGCAATGATTTGTATCTAGCAGCAGTGTCAAAATTTTAGAGACATTTCGATGAGATTACATTGAGAAAACCTTAATCGTCTTAAATATATCTGAAGTTCGACTTTTTGTAAAGTTAAGGGGATTAAAATAGATAATAAACAAAAAATTACCTGTTTATTTAATCGAAATTTCATAAACGAAAACCAAAGTAAGAAAAACTTAAAAGTAGTCAAATTCTGTACTAACAACACAAAAAATCATTGTTTTTCCTTGGGTGCACAAAATTTAAAACTCAGTATGACCACCATTTCTCTCCATACATACTGTTGTTCTCGAGCGCAACTCTCGATTAACATTTCGGAGCATTTTACGATTTATTTGCAATACACAATTTATAATGACATTCTCTAAATTTTGTATATTCCTAAAGAGTCGATGTTTGTACACAGGGTTCTTTAGGTATCCCCACATAAAAAAATCTAACGGAGTCAGATCTACAATTCTACAATTGACAGGACAAAATCGAAAAAATAGGTGTTCGCCGGACGCTCGCTGTTGCAATGGTTTGAATCTAATGAAATGACTGTATCAAGATTTTATTAAGATTTTTCGCACATAAATTTAACAACCAGGTCTATTTAGTTGTACTTAAAACTACCAAAGCAGGCTCTGAAATTAAAACAACCAAATAATCTAGTAGGTTAAAAACAACAGAAAAATGTCAAACAAATTATAATTTGTTTGATTTCAACCTATGTCATTGGTTTATGTCTCGCATCTTACTAAGTTTGATATTTTACATAAGTTTATTAATATTTTATTCCTTAAAATGGCACCCACACTACTTCTTCAGGAAAAGATAGAAATTATTTTAATTTCTGGAGATAATTACAAAAGCCATAGAGAAACAGCAACAATTTTTAATGAGAGGCACCCCGATAAATCCCTCCATTATTCCACAGTATCTCGTCTAGTCAATAAATTTAAAGAAACGGGATCGGTAGAAAATCAGTATAAAGTTTCCCATGAAAAACCGGTAAAAGGTGACGAAGGTTCTCTGGATGTGTGTTTGTCGATCACAGAAACACCCCAATTAGCAGTTAGTCAAATATCGGAGATCACTAACATTCACGAAAGATCTGTGCGGAGGATATTAAAAAGAAACAAATTTCATCCGTACAAACCTAAATTTGTACAAGTATTAAAAGATAGGGATTATGACGCCCGCTTCGATTTTTGTGCCTGGTTCCAGGGTATGATTGAGGAAGATTTTAATTTCCCAAAGAACGTTCTTTTCTCGGATGAAGCTACATTTACCTCTAACGGAACCGTCAGTTCACAAAACTGTAGATGGTGGGCCACCGAAAACCCAGACTTTGTAATTCAGAGTAAAGACCAATATAGTTTTAAGGTTAATGTGTGGTGCGGAATTTTCAACCTCAGAATAGTGGGACCTTTTTTCTTTAGAGACAATTTAAATTCAGAACGATATTTAGAATTTCTACAAACTGAGATATCTGACTTTTTAGACAATTTGTCATTAGCCGAAAGAAGAAATTTATACTTTCAACAAGACGGAGCTAGCATTCATTCCACAAATGAGGTGAAGAGATGGCTGGATCAAGAATTTGGAAACCAGTGGATAGGACGGTTTTCTGAAAATCCGTGGCCTGCGAGATCACCAGATCTGACTCCGTTAGATTTCTTTATGTGGGGATACCTAAAGAACTCTGTGTACAAACATCGACCCTTTAGGAATATACAAAATTTAGAGAATGTCATTAGAAATTGTGTATTGCAAATAAATCGTAAAATGCTCCGAAATGTTAATCGAGAGTTGCGCTCGAGAACAATAGTATGTATGGAGAGAAATGGTGGTCATACTGAGTTTTAAATTTTGTGCACCCAAGGAAAAACAATGATTTTTTATGTTGTTAGTACAGAATTTGACTACTTTTAAGTTTTTCTTACATTGGTTTTCGTTTATGAAATTTCGATTAAATAAACAGGTAATTTTTTGTTTATTATCTATTTTACTCCCCTTAACTTTACAAAAAGTCGAACTTCAGATATATTTAAGACGATTAAGGTTTTCTCAATGTAATCTCATTGAAATGTCTCTAAAATTTTGACACTGCTGCTAGATACAAATCATTGCAACAGCTAGCGTCCGGCGAAACCCTGTTTTTTTTAATTTTGTCCTGTCAATTGTAGAAAAAACTACTACATTCGTTTATTTTCATCCAGATACATGGTCTTTACATTAGCCAAGCTATCTAAACGAAAAAAACTGGAAATTTGTAAATCGATAAAAAAATATTTAAAAAAAATTGAGTTTTCCAATTTTTTTAAATAAAATCTTAAAATTTTGCACAAGGACCTAAAATTTAATTCTAAGCAATTTTTTCAAATACCTTTTTTTGATATCTCGTCAACTAACCTCACTTTTTGTAAATTAACAATTTTTTTTTTAATTTGACGCTATACCAGTGGTCACGTGACGTATGTCAAAATCGATTTTTAGGTTATCGGACATGCAGAACCGATCCCCCGGAAAAGTTTTTCCAATACTCACCTAATAAAAATTTTTCCCATATGTTGCGAACTTTTTGCCGGTCACTGTATATATATATATATATATATATATATATATATATATATATATATATATATATATATATATATATATATATATATATATATATATATATATATCTGTATATATATATATATATATATATATATATATATATATATATATATATATATATATATATATATATATATATATATTCCTTTCTGATAAACAACGCTTGGAGTTGCATGGGTATTGCATGGTTGCAAGTATTGTTCTTTCGCAGAAATCATAAATTAAAATAGTTGTAGCTGAATATAACGTTATTTCTTATATATACACCTATTATAAAAATTGTATTTAATTAAAAAATGTATGTATATTTTATATGTTTTGGACTGTATATTCTGACAGAGCTCCATAAGGTCATTTGTCAATGACCCACCTAAATTTATTTTCAATGACCAACTTAATAATTTATTTTTTAAAACCAAACTTTTCTTTTAAAAAAATGCAAGTTCCCCAAGAAAGAATCAAGCTAAGCCATCGTCGAAAGATATCCAAGCTTGCTCTGGGCTCGGTCGTATTTTAAGTTGACCTCATAGGTTTATATGGACTATATAAATGCATTAAAACTAAGAGAGAGATAAATATACGCGCTTTAGGAATTTAAAAAGAGGCAAAATTTGTCGACAGCACATCAATAATATCGCTTTCGGCGCGCGCGTGGCCGTCGACGCTGGCCGATCCCGGTTGGGTTTGCTACAATACACTCGAACCGCCCCGTGAAATATACTCTTTAAAGAACATTTGGGTTTGACAAAGAAAAACGAATTAACTAATATGCGCATTGTATATGTATTTTATTTATTAAAGAAAACGGTGTTTCGGCTAGCTTTCCTATTTCATTGTAATATCAATATGTGTTTGGGTATTATTTGATATTTCGGTCAAGTTACAGCAAAAATGCAATTTTAGTACCTGTAGCATAGTCGGATTAAATAATGAAACGGATAAACTGTAGAAAAACTTAGATTTATTGTAAATCACTAAAAATACATGTTTATGTATGTATGGCCATTCCTTGATTCCCTGTATTGCCTATTTATTCTAACACATTACGAATAATCATACTTTATCATATCAAAACGGGAAGCGGCTAACAATCTTAGACTTTTAAATCGCATAGAAAAGCAATACTAAAACTAAAAGTAAAAGTTAAAAATATCCCTGACACAGGAACTCGGGAGCTTCGAAGCGCCAGCGTGGATTCTCATTTAGCATGAATTTGACAAGAATTCGAAAAAAAAAGACCAGGGGGGCCCGGCACTGAATCCACTACCAACTGATCCGATCCATAAGCGGATACCTTAGCACTAGGGCATTTCGCCGTTGCTACAACTTTTGTAATAAAAATAAACTCTCGTCAATACGCGCATACAACGGCATAAAAGTTTAGAAAAACAAATGTTTGGGTTTATTGTGTATGAAAAGGTATGTAGGCACACAAAATTTTTATTTATTTTTGGCCTTCGACATTCAAATAGAAGAAAATCCCTAAGCTAGGTTTTCCTTTCAAACCAAAGAGATCGCATATTCTATCTATTTTGAGCACTATTTGTGTTCAGGAGGCTAAAAATGGACAACTCTAAAGCTATAGTATATAAAAATCCTAATAATTATAAGTTTAATTGTGTATGTGGGAAAAAATTTACTGCAGAAAGAAACTGTAGGGCGCACAAAAAAGAGTCCATGGTGCAACTGATTCTGGCTTCAGAATAAAAGACAAAAATTGTTCTTTATATAATTTTAAGGTATGTTTTCGGCCAAAATTCATGAAACATTGTGAAACCACTCATGATGTGAGTCTTGTGCAAGAAAAACATCTGTTTCAATCAAAGGAACAATTTTTAACCTGTAAAATCTATAAATTCGGTAGAAATAGAAAGATCGTTCAATAAGTGGCTTTTTAAAACGAAACGAAATAAACTATTGCTAAGAAATTGAGAAAAAATTTTAATAATTTATTTTGCACACAAGATTTAAGAACTTGTTTTTAATATAACCTTGTTGAGCTTTTTAATATAAAAAATGTTTTACTTGAAACTCTAAGTTTATTTTCCCTTACCTACAACTCTACACTCATGGTTGGTTGACTCTACTATAGCAATGCGCCTTAAGCGTTTACACCATCGGATCTCATATATTTTATAATTTCAACACAATGGCAGGTGATGTTATTTAACGATATTTTAATAGTTTTCATCGACTGATATATAACTATAATTATTAGGAATCCATAATTTAAGAATATACAGGTATAATGCCATAATTTCAACTTAGTTTCAAATTTCAACTAAATACTCTGGTGTAAATACCTAACGTTCATGATCTCTAACAGTGCGAGCTATAGTCTAGTCGCTTCGGACGTGGCACAAAATAACATTACTTAAAGTAACCAAAAACAAATTTTTTGTATACCCTAGGTTATTATTCACATAATAACTGATATAATTTAAAATTCTGTATTGAATGAAAAGCCAATAAAAATAAAATACGTTAAAATATTGTGTTTTACGCGACTGAAAATTTCTAGTAGTATAAGGTACGCCGGCAGTCCGATTCTGTTACGGCATCCAAATTTCCGCTCTATGCTTATAACATAACACAACATAGGACACTAAAATGTGAAAAATTATTAAACAACTTCTTCGGCACACATGGTTTTTGACAGGACAACTACGAAATACATCTTATTTTTTATCTCGCTCTTGCTCGCTGTCTTTGTCCGTCTCTTTCTGTTGTTGGAAGCTGGCCGTAGTGCCGTATAGAATAGTTTTTAACTATGGGCGTATCCACGGTATTAGGGAGTATTTGCAAGAAGAAATTGCGGATACGCTAATTAATGAACGATAAAATTTAGCGTGGTATTTTTTAGTCAGAGTTTTCACCTCATTTGCTAAATGAATCTATTAGCCTACCAGAGACTTTAATTTTTAGGATTTTTTTATAAATCATGTAATAGAAACACCACATTAAATTTTATCGTTTTTGGCCTAACGTTGCTAGTTGCAAAACCTCACTTTGAAATATTTTGTCTTGGCCGGAGTTCACAGTTCAGTGATCCAAGCTGAGAACAGCGCGGCCTCCTCTTCAGGCGATTGGCTAGGGGGGAATGGTTTCATTTCGTCTTTGTCTTCATTATCGCATTATTTGGCATCTTTGTCAATTTTGGCGTCAATTTCTAGCCCCGTTAAACATCAGTTGATTGCAAGTGGCTTCATTAATTTGAGTCGCCAATACTTTTCATTTTCCTTTTAGATTGGTTTCCAGGTTTTCACAACAAATTCTTTGTTTTTCTGTGGTTTTTTAATAGTGCCGATACCGTGGATTCTTTTAAGCATTGTATTTAATTAGTTAGTGGAATGTTTTTCTCATTAATTGCAATACCCACGGCTTTGTTAATATTGTGTAGTGTGTCAAGTTTAATGTAAACATCTTTTTATAATAAGGGAAGTGAATTTTACGAAGCTTTTACTTTAAAAGTAAAAAAACATAAGTTTTCAATTTTTAATAGTAGTGACAAATACCGTGGAATCTTTTAAATTTTGTGTTTGATGCATTATTGGAACTTTTTTCAGTGTAGTCAGGGGTTAGTTCCTTGCATTAAATTAATGGCTGTACTGTGTTGTCAATGTTTTTTGGTACCTATATATTGGTATTTTCGAAAGAAGTGCATTTTAAAGAGATTTTACTACAAAGGTAATAATAACATTATATCTTATGCTAACTTGTACCGTGTACACGGTGTTCATTTGAAAACTTCCCACCACGGATTTATCGAAAACCACTGATTAAAAGAAAAAACGCCGAGACACGTCAAAAGATGTGCCAAAGGGGACAACTTTTTAACCAAAAATTACTTCACCCCCTTTTACCCTCTGCCCCCCGGGGTCATCCCCTTAACAATTTTAAATGGCAAGGGGTATCAAGTAATAGCTTGTTTGAAAGGTGTTTCAAAGTGCTTTGTTTTGACGTTTGATATTTTAAAATCGGTCGATTCGTTTTCGAGAAAATTAGAAAAATCTTTATTTATCTTAATTTGTTCAGATAGAAAAAAAACACACGAAAATATCACTTTTTATTTCAATAAGTGTTCAAAAACCAACATAAACAGCAATTCGGAAGATTATACGTGGCAGCAACCAAATAACAACCAGAATTTTTTTCCGCCTTCTTTTTATCAACAGAGATAACATGGGCGAACTGTATTCATTCTTATAGGGGAACCAGGGGCAAGACGGGGACGCTAAGCATTTATATTAATAAAAATAAAACCAATCAATTAAAAAATAAAGTTTAGTCCAAAAATTCTTTGGATAACATCCATAACTCTTTTGGCATAAAAATATTTGGCTTAACTTACACCAAAAAACTAAAAAATATATTTATTTAAAAACAAACAAATATCCCATCTTGCCCCGTACCCGGGGTAAGTTGGGGTTTATTTACAAATATCACATGTGTGGCTGATTTCTAAGGGGTCACCTTCGTCTACGCCGGCACAAGAATTGTGGGACCACTTTTGGCATATTTGAAAAGCAACCCATCCTTCAGTGGACTCCGAATACCTGTCACTGCAGTATAAACATTCCGTGTCTTCGTCAGCTGTATTTAGAGGAACAGCATGTGTGCTGTTCGTTTTCTTTTGGGGCTGTCTTTTCTTCTCACTTTCTGTTTTCTTTTTGTTTTTTTTCCTACGGAGGGAGTATTCTTGGCATCTTCAAGTTCTCTTTTATACGGCGTAGAAGTTAGGATTGCCGTATAGCCTCGACGGCAATTATTTTTTCTAGCTTTCATTTCTACACTTGGAACAGGCATTATCTGAGTTGGAGCATAGTGTTCAAACCCCATTTATCTGTTTAAAACCTTTTCAACTGCTTGTTTCATATTTTCTTTGGACCACTCTCCTCTCGTTGATTTTTTTATAGTTGCGAACCATTCTGCTGCAAATAAAAAAAACTATTTTAATTGATAATGCATTTATTAATAAGGTATTACTTTTTAGTAGGATTTTTTACAAAAAAAATATTGGTTGGGGCAAGATGGGGTATCCGACAAATATAATACCCCATCATGCCCCAAATGACATTTTTTTTTAAAGTGTTTTCTTACCTTTTACAGTCGACTTTAAGAAATAAATGGTTTTGCCAAAAGATGCCTATATACTGGTACACTGCAGAAAAAATAATGTATTTTGCTTTAACTTGATGTGCACTTTTTGCCATACGATGTTTTAAGCCACAAAATAAGATCACTCACACGTAAAACTAAAAAATCGATCCTAACTTCCAAACGGTGTGCTTTGAACGGATGTTTTGCAAACACTGAGCGATGTTGTTGTCCAGCGGGTCCAAGGTTATGCAATGCAGCTATCCACACACATTAGTTTTTGTAGTAACTAGGGTACCCCATCTTACCTCATGACCCCGTCTTGCCCCTGGTTCCCCTACCTGTTTAGTTTTTTATAGTTGCTAAGGAAAAGAAAGAATTTAATTTGCTGTCAGTTACCTTTGTGACAATCTCGGGATAGTGAAAATTAATTTATTGATTCACATTTTACTTCCAAAATGGTTTACACACTAGCCGAAAGAGTGGAAATTATTCTAATTTATGGTGCCCAAAATCAATGTGCTCGGCAAACTGCCGTCACATTTAACGCCAGACATCCGGAAAAGATAACTTCGCATAGGAATGTTTTGGACCTTGTTACTAAATTTGCTCAAACTGGATCTATTGCAAATAAAAAACGTAATCATCGTAGAGTTTTGGATGAAGCCGCTCAAGTTGAAGTTTTGGGTCATTTTGGCATAAATCCTAATACTTCATTACGCAAAATTGTTGATGCGACCGGTATTTCAATAGGCTCTGTACACACAATTACTAAATTACATAAATTTCATCCATTCAAAATGAAAATATTGCAAGAGTTAACCGAAGATGGTTTCGATAGGCGAGTTGAGTTTTGTGAACAAATGACTGCAGCTATTAATGATAATACCATTCATGTAAAGAATATCTGCTTCAGTGATGAATGCACATTTTATCTAAATGGATTTGTTAATAAGCATAACTGCAGGTATTGGAGCAATGAAAATCCTCATGCTTTTGTAGAAGGGCATACTCAGTACCCCCAAAAACTTAATGTATGGGCAGGCATTTTAGGCAACAAAGTGATTGGGCCATTGTTTATTAATGGGAATTTAAATGGAGGCATTTATTTAGATATGTTGGAAAATACCATCAATCCGCTTATCACTGAAACCATTGAAAACCAAATCGAAGACGATGGAAACCCTATACTTGATGAGGCTGAAATATATTTCCAGCAAGACGGCGCTCCTCCTCACTATGTTCTTCCGGTTCGGCAATGGCTAGACGACGAGTTTCCAGATAAATGGATAGGGCGAAGAGGGCCTATAGAATGGCCTGCTAGATCTCCTGACTTGACGCCATTAGACTTTTCTATGGGGCCATTTGAAATCTATTGTGTTCACTCCCCAACCTGAAACTTTGGATGAACTTCGCCAACGCATCATCGAAAGCTGCCATGATCTCCCACAACATATTTTTGAAAATGTTCGTCAGGAATTTGAACATCGCCTATATCATTGTTTGGCCAATAACGGGCAACATTTTGAACACTTATTGAAATAAAAAGTGATATTTTCGTGTGTTTTTTTCTATCTGAACAAAATAAGATAAATAAAGATTTTTCTAATTTTCTCGAAAACGAATCGACCGATGTTAAAAAATCAAACGTCAAAACAAAGCACCTTGAAACACCTTTCAAACAAGCTATTACTTGATACCCCTTGTCATTTAAAATTTTTAAGGGGATGACCCCGGGGGGCAGAGGGTAAAAGGGGGTGAAGTAGTTTTTGGTTAAAAAGTTTTCCCCTTTGGCACATCTTTTGACGTGTCTCGGCGTTTTTTCTTTTAATCAGTGGTTTTCGATAAATCCGTGGTGGGAAGTTTTCAAATGAACACCGTGTATATATATACATATATATATATATATATATATATATATATATATATATATATATATATATATATATATATATATATATATATATATATATATATATATATATATATATATATATATATATATATATATATATATATGATTCACAGAGAGTGAAAACGATTCAAAGTCCAAACAACTACTCCCCTGGCTATATGCCACGACGGGTATTGAATCATAGGACCAAGGGCGTCACCACCCCTACCAGATAGGGCTCTGGTACGCACCACCTTGAGAGCCTCTCTCACCAACCACACATGCGACTCCGAACATCGGAGGGTCGCAACGATGATGTGCGCCGACATGTGTTACAAAACTGTGATGCTTCTAACCAATTCCTTAGCAATATCGAGTTGTCCCACAATGAGAATCCAATCAAGACGAAACAGCTACACAATAACTTGTATCCATGACATGAAGGATGGCCGGGCTCATCACAATTAAGTGTGCCGCCTATCCTCCAACATGCAGTCTTGCCTTATGAGCAAGAAATGGAGTTTACGGGTTTTTACGGCCTTTCTACGGAGCTCTTTACCTTTCGGCTAGAGTCTCTAAAGATCCCCCTCCGGGGTTCGCGTAGGGTCCAAACTCATTCACCACTCTGCAATCCACATGGTCATGGCGCTGTTTCGTTCTCATTGGAACTCATCAGGAGCGCGTAGGCACCCCAGCTTGGGGTAGCCGATCGCCCGACAGCTTTATTAGTTATTCAAAGCAAGTCGCTAATGTTCGAACCACCTCCACGCACCGTCACGCGAAGTCCGGATTGGGGAACTCCGCGTAAGTGAGCTTAGTTAAAGCTTGCGTGTTGACCTCAGAAGCTTGTTCAGCAGCAGCGTAGCTCAACTGTCGCAAGGACAGAAAACGGTGAGCCAGGCAAAGCACCGATGTTGTTCCGTGGCATCGCAGAGTGAGGAGTGATTTCCCTCTGACGATAGCGGCACGGCTCGGTCGCTTCTTGGCAATAGACGACTCAGGAACATGAGCCCTCCTACCAGTAGCCATAAACGAACTTCCGGGTTCCCAAGTCCCGGACTCCCGCGTGGGGGATGCGTAGGACAACTCGCTATTGCTACGGAATTGGTTAGAAGTATCACAGTTTTGTAACATATATATATATATATATATATATAGATATATATATATATATATATATATATATATATATATATATATATATATATATATATATATATATATATATATATATATATATATATAGATATATATATATATATATATATATATATATATATATATATATATATATATATATATATATATATATATATATATATATATATATATAATTAATTAATTTCTGTCAATGGTATTGGTACCTACAGAGGCTCGCAGCAAATCCACATTTTGAAAGTCAAATCATTTTCACAGATGAAGCTAAGTTTTGAAGAAATTAAATAATGAATTTTCATAACAACCATTTATGGGCTTAAGAAAATCCACAGGCCATAGTAGAAGGGCATTATCAAGAGCAGTTTTCATTAAACGAATGGGCTGCTATTATTGGAGAATATTTGATAGGTCCTTTCTTTTTACCTGCTCGCCTTAATGGTCAGTAATATCGCCAGTTTTTGCAAGAACAATTGCCACTTCTATTTGAGGAAGTACCACTTTTATTAAGAAACCAACATTGATATGTCTTATTTTTATTTTATTATGTAAATTTTGATATTTATTGTTTTCCAATTCAAGAAACTTTTCAGCAATGTTATTTGGTAAATGTTCTGTTATGTCTCGTTCTTTTTGTTTAATTTGTTTAGATTGTTTATTTTAAGTGTTGTTTCTTTAATAGACAAATTTAAAATATCTTTTCTTGTTTTTGAAATGATGTTATTAAATTTGTTTTCAAGGTACATACTTACCTGTAAAGCTTATATGATTCACACTCAGATTCAAAAAACCCGGAAAAGCCTCCAGATGCTTACATCGAATAAGGAAAATTCTTCGGTTTTTCTCTGTCGCTAATTTTGCAATCAGTCTTGAGTATTCCTTTAGCATTTCCTATGTAAATTGCCCATATGTCCATCCTATTTTCTCGAAGAAGATCATTATGCTTAAAAATTTTAGCGTTTTCCACCCTTGTCCCTATATTCATACTTTGTTATTTTTCTTGAATCATATATAATATATTTTTTTTATTGTTTACTTATTGGGATTAGGTTCGTAGTAAAAACATTTTTTTTATTAAAAGTCTATTGACGTTTCGACCTTTTTCGGGTCATTTTCAAAATATTTTTTTATACTGTTTGGTAAAAGACCTAAAAATACATCATTGGTTAAATTGGCATTGGTAAAATAAATAATAAAAAAGTTTCCCACTTGCCACCAGCCACTTGCCACCTGCCGTGGTATCCTATAAGCCCAAGTAAAAGAAAAAAAATGCTAGAAACTAGCGCGGAGCGAGCCATAAAAAAAAGGGAGAATTATTGTGGGCATGTCCGCTACATGAACAGAACAAAATGAAAAGTTAGAATGGTAACCCGTACGACACGTGTTTCTGCTCATTGGCTTTTTTTTTACTTGGGCTTATAGGATACCACGGCAGGTGGCTATAGTTGCCTCCGTCGGCGACGCTGATTGTTGCCCCCAAAGAAGGGGTCTTTTGGCTGAAGCCACAAATGGGTGTACTGGCTCCTGTTTGTGGTCCTTTTTCTTTTTTTTTTTCTTTTAGGTTACACCCGTAACTGCGTATGTGACGAGTGCGTCTCGACTTATGTTGAGAGGCACGGTCACATACGTGGGCCTGATGAAGCCAATGACCAGAAGCACGTGTCGTACGGGTTAGCATTCTAACTTTTCATTTTGTTCTGTTCATGTAGCGGACATGCCCACAATAATTCTCCCTTTATATATATATATATATATATATATATATATATATATATATATATATATATATATATATATATATATATATATATATATATATGTATATATATATATATATATATATATATATATATATATATATATATATATATATATATATATATATATATATATATATAAAGGGAGAATTATTGTGGGCATGTCCGCTACATGAACAGAACAAAATGAAAAGTTGGAATGCTAACCCGTACGACACGTGTTTCTGCTCATTGGCTTCATCAGGCCCACGTATGTGACCGTGCCTCTCAAAGACGCACTCGTCACATACGCAGTTACGGGTGTAACCTTAAAAGAAAAAAAAATTAAAAAGGACCACAAACAGGAGCCAGTACACCCATTTGTGGCTTCAGCCAAAAGACCCCTTCTTTGGGGGCAACAATCAGCGTCGCCGACGGAGGCAACTATAGCCACCTGCCGTGGTATCCTATAAGCCCAAGTAAAAAAAAAGCCAATGAGCAGTAACACGTGTCGTATGGGTTACCGTTCTAACTTTTCATTTTGTTCTGTTCATATAGCGGACATGCCCACAATAATTCTCCCTTTTTTTTATGGCTCGCTCCGCGCTAGTTTCTAGCATTTTTTTCTTTTACTTGGGCTTATAGGATACCACGGCAGGTGGCAAGTGGCAGGTGGCAAGTGGGAAACTTTTTTATTATTGATTTTGCCAATGCCAATTTATCCAATGATGTATTTTTAGGTCTTTTACCAAACAGTATAAAAAAATATTTTGAAAAGGTCGAAACGTCAATAGACTTTTAATAAAAAAAATGTTTTTACTACGAACCTAATCCCAATAAGTAAACAATAAAAAAAATATATTATATATGATTCAAGAAAAATAACAAAGTATGAATATAGGGGCAAGGATGGAAAACGCTAAAATTTTTAAGCATAATGATCTTCTTCGAGAAAATAGGATGGACATATGGGCAATTTACATAGGAAATGCTAAAGGAATACTCGACTGATTGCAAAATTAGCGACAGAGAAAAACCGAAGAATTTTCCTTATTCGATGTAAGCATTTGGAGGCTTTTCCGGGTATTTTGAATCTGAGTGTGAATCATATAAGCTTTACAGGTAAGTATGTACCTTGAAAACAAATTTAATAACATCATTTCAAAAACAAGAAAAGATATTTTAAATTTGTCTATTAAAGAAACAACACTTAAAATAAACAATCTAAACAAGCTGAGTAAACAAAAAGAACGAGACATAACAGAACATTTACCAAATAATATTGCTGAAAAGTTTCTTGAATTGGAAAACAATAAATATCAAAATTTACATAATAAAATAAAAATAAGACATTAAATTTATGTTAAATTATAATTATTAATCTTTATTAATAATTGTTTCTTAATAAAAGTGGTACTTCCTCAAATAGAAGTGGCAATTGTTCTTGCAAAAACTGGCGATATTACTGACCATTAAGGCGAGCAGGTAAAAAGAAAGGACCTATCAAATATTCTCCAATAATAGCAGCCCATTCGTTAAATGAAATGGTTGTTATGAAAATTCATTATTTCATTTCTTCAAAACTTAGCTTCATCTGTGAAAATGATTTGACTTTCAAAATGTGGATTTGCTCAATAACTACTTGAATACAAGGACACAATGCTTATCTGTGACGTCATCAGCCGTGGTCATATGAATAAATGAATACAATATTATATTATATGCTTTTTTTGGATTTATGTTTTTGTGTGACTTATAAATTTGCACTTTAGACCATCATTATTTAAATATTTAAACTTGCATTTAATTTTATTAAATTTAATAAGATCTAAAATATGTATAAGTGATAAAAACTATAATGATTTTAAAAAGAACTACTTTGTGTAAAATGTTTTACTGTAGTTTTTTTAGGTACCTACATATTTTAAGGTGAGTATTAATACCAATTATAAAAAATAATATCTTCTATTAAACTAAGAGATCCTAAAGATTTTGCCTCAGATATTGTGTATCCTCAGATAGCAAAATTTTCCAAAAATTTAGGTACTCGAGGATTTACGAGTAACTAAGTACTGAGAAAAATTTACTGAAAATCATCATTGGATTACCTAGCCACTTTAAAGTTAAAGTTAATGTATGTCCAATTATTTTGTATATGTATTTAATTTCCTTTTATGACCTTTACCTAATCGGTTATTTTTCTTGGCACAGTAATTTTTGAGCAGAGTGTTGGTAATACTGCTAAGTAAAATATCAATAATTGTTTTTGCTGAGTGTGTATTGCAGCCATCAAAGTATATTAAAAATTCTTGTTTAAGGATATATTTAAATACGAGATTAGTCAGAAATGATTTTTGAGAAAAAATGTTTAAGAATGTATTCTCATGGTCACTAAGTATTTTCTGGAATAAAATATATGAAACAATAACTATTTCAATTACATGATCTCTAGGATATTGCAGGGCACCTCTGCTTAAGTTAGTTATGAGATTAAAATTATCTTCAACAATAAGTTCTTTATTGCATATCAAAGAATTTTTGCAATAATTGCATTTCAGCTTCTTTATAGCAATATGGCTGCAATATCCCCCCAGATACGTAATCACAGGCATTTCTGGTTTAAAGTTGTCCATATCAGATTTTTGAATAATAATATTTTTAAGAATTTCGTCAATTTCTTTAGAACAGTCTTCAGCACTGTCCTGTTCGTCACAATCAGGTGATTCGTAGAATATTTCAATTCTTAACTCTCCAAAATCATGGGATTTTAGTGTCAATATTGATTGAATTCGTAGTCGTTTTTCAGATTCATAAAGTTATCGAATTGAGATGTGATAATGTCCACCCGCTAACTGTCTATACTTTCCAAAGCGATTTTCTAAGGGATCAGTTTGCAATTTTCCTAACAAAATATAATTTAAATTTAATTCCTCAAAACAATATTTCACAATTTCCAGCACACCATAAATTGTATGGGACAAAGCTGTGTGAGTTTGGCGTGTTAATTTTTTTAAAAAAATTTCTGATTTCCAGTTATCTAACCAAATCAACATTTGTTTCAAAAAGTCAAGTTTTGGGTCGTTTACTATTTTACCTTTTACAATAGGTTCCTGGAAAATATCACGCAAACGCTTTCCTTTTAATGGTGTTTTGACGTTTATTATATTCCACCACTTTACTATTATTTTCAAAAACTCGGCTGTGTCCTGAGCATTGGGGATATCTTTGTCAAAATTTTGTAAGCCCTCAATTACAGAAGGATTAAAAACTTTTAATGCCAGTTTTACATTTTGTCTTTCCATGCTAGACGGATACAGAGCTTTTAAATTTAAAGAGAAGCCAAATTTTAGTAACATGTTGTGTTCCAAGTCATGCAATTTTTTAAGAGATGCAAAACATGCAACTTTTTCTTCGCCAGTAAAAAAGTCGGGATATGTAAATGTCTGATCAGGTTTTGAGTTTAGCCAGGCATTGAATATACATTTTAAGAGATGGACAGAATCAAACAAGTAAAATAAAGGTCTTTTAGCATCGACAGGGTGTGGGAACACTATATTAAGTTCTTTTTTTGGTGAAAAATTTGACATAGCTTTTCCATTAATGGCATTGTTGTCACTGAGTACACAAAAAACTATATAACCGATAGCCTCTAAATGAGTTATTATTGTTTTGATAAAATGAAAAAGCAATTCATGGTTAATTTTAGATATAGGGGCAATGTGAACAACTTCCAAATCTGAACAAATACTTGTAATCATGAAAGTATATGCAGATGTTGCTAACAATTCGTTATTATTTACTGATGCCCCCACCAGGTTTCCCCCTTTATAGTCTAAATAAGCGTTAATATGAATTTCATCCATTAGCAGACAAACATTTTTGTCTTGATCATTTAAATATTTAAAAATATTTTGTGCGTAAGTCAAAAAAATTTTTTTCTCATCAATATGGGGATCAGTTAAAAAATTATTACAGACGCCTTTGATAGTTTCAGGATGGGGTAAAATTATTGGCCAGTGATTTCTTAAATATCTGTACGCATGAGGACTGATTGTATATACAATTGAACAAAATACCATAGTTGTAGTGGAATATCTGTATCGTTCTTTTGGCAAAGTTCTTAATTTTATTTGTTCGGAGATAAATTGCAAAGCTTGTGCTAAAATATCATTGTCTACTTTTAAGTTTTTTAGCAAATCTGAAACAAAGTTCAAAATTTCATTAATTTTTGACATATCCATGTTATTTTTTCTGTAGTCATATTCGGGATCGCGGTCAGGATTCGAGTTATTTTCAGAGTTATTATTGTCTTGTTCGGAATCTAAAGGAAGAATATTCATCGAACATCGAACAATCAATGGTATCAAGTAAATTTCGCAATTCATCCAAACTACTTGACAAAAAGGGCGTTTTTAGTTTATCAATTTGTATACTTACTGGTTGTCCGTACAAGTATGTACTTATTTCTAAATTATTATTTATTTTAACAGCCCACGTAATTGAAGGCCCCGGAATATGCTTAATCTTAAAGAGAGTCTTTGAAGTTTTTTCATTAATAATAAACCACCCTTCATTTAAACTAAATGTTTTAAACAAATTATTAAATTCTTCAAAAGTTTTATAATTTGTAAGTTCTTTATGTATTAAAATTTCACGCTTGCTTTCTTCAATACCTTTTTGAAATCGTAATTCGTCTAGTTCTTTAAGTTTTTCTTCTCTGCTTTTTCGATGCGTTAAAGTTTTTGATAAGTATTTTGGACAATTGGGAAATTTACTAGGTACGCTGTGCTCTTTTAATCTTGGTATATTTAACTTTACAGAAACGACCTCACCGGTTCTCGTGTCTTGCTGACTATACTGCCTGATAAAATCATCTTCTGTAAAATGAAGCTCACATACTCGGCTACTAGCATTTGGAATAAAATTTTCACGATGTACGGCGTTCTGCCATTTCACTTGCCCTTCCACACTCTTAGGAAAACGAAATACTCGTACTGTTGGTCCGTTTGGGTAATTACCCTTACAACCGACTACACAACATCTATAAGGCATTTTAATAATTATTTAAAACACTATTGAAACCGGTAATAAGTACACTTCGTTTTTTCACTAAATACACAAAACACTTGTAGATTGTTAACACGAAAAGGAAAACTGCATGTCATATGGTACAACGTTGCCAGATCGACGGTAGCGTTTTGTCTGCTGACTGCACGTTTACTAAAACTTATTATTATTGTTATTTTTTTATTTAACTTCAAAATACTCCCAATAAAATACTGCTGTAAAATTATATTAGGCCTGTGTTAATAACTAAGTTAACGTAGTTATAAACACATTACACAAAGAAAAGTTATTTCTAAGCTTATCCTAATTAAGAATTATAGATAATCGGACAATATTGTTTCAAGCACATGTCTGGACGCACAGCTGACTATACTGGACGTAAAGCGTATTCGATTGACAAAATCTAATCGATCCGGATCAGGCCCCGGATCACGCCACATAGAATTCTACTCTACGTGTCAAAGTCATATGACTGCTCAAACAAAACAAACGATCCATCACGTGGCCACTGTCATTAGTGTCAAAATCGCGTAGAATTCTATGCATCGTGATCCAGCACCAGGTTACAAACATTAAGTTAGAGGAATACGTAATTGAATCAGGAAGGGTAGTAGAAAGAGATGAAATGTGTCGGAAAGTGATCCGGATCGGTCCAAATTTTTGTCAATCGAATACGGCTCGGGCGGCTGGACCTGAAAGGAGTTTTTGCGTATGGCCATAGATTAGGAGTTGTTGCACAGATATCCGTATATGTAATGACTTCGGGTGATGACGTCACATAACGTTAAGTCATAAGCATTGTGTCCTTGTATTCAAGTAGTTATTGATTTGCTGCGAGCCTCTGTAGGTACCAATACCATTGACAGAAATTAATTCGTAAAGGGAAATCACGGGGATGCAGTGCTTGCACTCTTTGAAGATGGTATGGGTAAAGTTGCTGGTCCGACAAGATTCTCCAAACAAGTTGATGACAAATATTTAAATTTATGGCAATCTTTCTAGTGCTGGTTTCTGGATGCTCTTCTATTTCATTTAAATCAGCTTCCTCGATTGCTGGTGTTCTAACAGTACGAGATCTTCCTGCGTTAGCTGTACTTTTCGAAAATGCCCAATTTCGTGAAGGCGTCGATGAGGATTCGAGAATGATATAATGTCAGGTATCACACGATTCGGATATCTTTCACCATAAATACGTCTGACTTCGAAAGCGTTTCCTTGGCAAGGCCATAAATACAGTGCGTATCAGCCATTTCAGAATTCGTAAAATTAGGTAGATCAATTTGAATTCAAAACTATTACTTACATGCTAACTAATAATTATTGACTTACTTAGCATAAAATGAATATTTGGTCAGTGGCGGCTGGTGAAATTTCAAAGTTGTATATCTCTGTTCCTACTTACAGGACCCGTACTACATTTAGGGATTTTAATAGTGATCCCACTGGGAATGTTTTGGTAAAGAAAAAATTATTTTGTTATTTTGCGAAAAGATCATAAACATTAACGTAATTTCCTTGCAGCGTTCTGGGATTAAATTAATAAATTTAACTACTGCAGAAGAGCTACAAGTGCGCGGCAGCTTTTCGTCAGGAGTATTTATGGGCCGTAGGTCTTTAATTTTCCCTCTTCCTTTTCTTTGCTTAGGTTTTCCAAGGCAATAGGGCGCCACTGAATTTTTATTAAAGAAGAACACTTGCAGCTTAGTAAACTCAGAACCTAAGCTAAGATAAGATTTTGATAAAATATTACAAAACTCTTTGCATGTGTTTTAGCAGTCAATAAGACAAACTATTACCCAACAAAACATTTATTCTTTATATTTAAATGGACTGTCGAGAGTCAAATGGATATATAGTTTGGTAATTAAAACTATGACACCTACGTGAATGTACTTTTATAGACACTTAAATTAATTTGAAATATGGAAAATAGTAAACTTATAATACCATTTTGGTAAGTAAAATAGTAACTGTTGAATATACAGCTTTCTACAGCACGTTAGCTTAAAATAAATGGACATAAAAAAATCAAATAAGGTAAAGCAACATAAGACAGGTAACGCAAAAAAACATGGTTTCCGTACGCCCTGTAAAAAAAAATGATGCGACAAAGATAGCTTACCAAATCAGCTTTACAAATACTTTGACAACCCAATATTCATATAAATTTAAAATAGGGGAAAATTATTTAATGTAATATTATCAATTTTTATACTTATTTTTATATATACATCAGAGAACAAAAGAACTGCATACCGCGATAATTTTAAGACAAAGGGAAATTATGTAATGTAATATGATAATTTATAAAGATATTGATAATTTATAAAGATACTGTGTGTTAACATGGCAGAAACTGATACACTGTTTAAATGCTGTTCTAAAATTAAGAAAACAGATAATTATTTCTGCATACGTTGTTTTAATGTCTTCCATAAGAGCTGTACAGAGAGGCAGTCATTTGTTAATTTGGACAGACATCGAATTTTATGTTGAAATAAATGTTCTGCTGAACCTGACAACAATTCAGATGTACTTATAAATGAATTAACAGCTAAAATTACAGTCATTTCTGGCAAGTACGAGGAAAAATTGGAACATCTTAGAATTAAGCATTCTTCAGAGGTGGACAACTTAAGAGCCAAGCTAGAAACAGTTAGCAAGGATATGAAGGACAAAGATGTGCAGCTTAAAAGAGCGAGGAAACGTACTCAGGACTTTACAGATGATGTTGTAGAAACTGAAGAAAAATACTTGACTCAATTAAAGGAGCGGACTGAACAAGTTTCCAGCTTGAATAAAGAAATTATAGCGATACGTGAGCGTAATACAAATTTGAAGGAGGAGATTGTTTCGATAAATAAAGAATATGAATCATTAAAGAATCAGTTCCATGATATGAATAAAATTAACAGGGACATGGTGGAAACCATTAGAGTACTAGAAAAAGATAATACGATCTTTGAACGAGAACTTTCTACACTAAGGAAAGAATTAGAAATGAAGTCTGACTATCAACGACCTGTCAATGTAAAACCGAGAACGCCCCAAATAGTTCTAATAGGCGAAGAATCTCATGTTAAAGGTTGCGCACACTTATTTAAATTCCTTACCAGATCTGAGTACGACATAAATGCTCAGTATGAAAGAGGATTATTATTTACTGATGTTTTGGCAAAGACATCACTTTATTGTGACAGATTAACAAAGAACGACTTTGTAGTTATATTCGTGGGATCAGAAAATGCTGTGAGGGGAGTAACTATCACACAAGAGGAAATTAAGAAACTTGGACCTCTCTCAGAAAAAACTAATTTGATTGTTATTGGAAGCCCTTTTGCCGTGAATCGGAAAGTGTTTAATAATTTTATTTATATTGATAATGGTTCAATCTGTTCTACGATTCGTAGTGATTATAGAAAGATCACGTTCATATCATTTGACAGTTTTATGCATTTTTCAGAAAGAACGTGGTATGCGGAACCATCATATAATGCAAAAAAATTACTCTGTAGGTTTATTTACACCGAAATAATTTCTTTAAATCTCGGACTAATAAGTGTGCATAATTACGACGGCAATATGTTACCAGCGATAGCAGTCAATGAACCAATCTCTTCACGGACTGGAAGTAATGATTTTTTAGACAAGGCGTCGGTGTGACTATTAGGGTCATGCACTTAAATGTCCAGTGTGCTAGAAATAAGACTGATGAACTCCTACTTTTTGTTGATTCTATTGATTACCCAGATTTAATCCTTTTAAGTGAGCACTGGCTAAATGAAAACGAAATTATTCATTTACCTAACTACCATACAGTGTCTAAATATTCTAGATCAAACACCATTCATGGTGGCACGTTGATTTTAGTTAGTGAACAGTCCTTAAATTTATATTCTTTTATCAACTATGAAAAGTTAAACGGTTTGTTGGTCGAATGTGAATTTGAATTTTGTGTGGTTTACTCTTTTAAATTGAATGTATATGTTGTTTGTCTGTATAGGCCGCCAAGTGCTGACGTGCTGGTCTTTATAAATAGGTTAGAACAGTTAATTTCTAAACTTCCTTTACATGCCAATATTGTTTTGTCCGGAGATTTTAATATAAATTTTTACGATAAATCTCACGCAAATACTCAGTTAATAAGTAATTTGCTTAATTCTTTTGATATGAGCATGCATGTGAAGGGAGCGACAAGAATTACTCACTCCTGTGCTACTATGATTGATTATGTATGTTCAAATGAAAACGATAATTTTAATGTTATAAAGTGTTCTGTTCATGGTGCAGGCTTATCTGACCACGAAGCCGTGGTAGCTAAATTTAGAATTTTTGATAAGCTGAAAAGAACGCCGGTGCGAGGGCGTCAAGGTAGGCTATTTACAAAACGTAGTTATACCAGCTTCTCCAAATTATGTATGACTGTGGATTGGAATACGATTTTCGACTGTGAAAATCCCCTTGAACGGTTTCACTCAGTGTTAATAAACAAGTTTAATGAGTCTTTTCCAATCAGAACTATAAAAATTAAAAATAGAAAACCTTGGATTACTAAGGGTCTCAAGGTGTCTGCTCACAACATGCGAATTTTACATAAGATGAGAAAATTTTACTCTGAGAGTACATTCTTTTTGGGCTACTATAGTAAATATCGCAGTGTCTATAGGAAGGTGATTAAAGCGGCAAAAAACCTATATTTTCAGAAAAGAATTAAAAACAGTCAAAACAAACAAAAAGAATCTTGGAATATTGTTAAAGATTTAAGCGGAACAAAAAATAATATGTTACCCACTTGCGATCTTGATGTAAATGAACTGAATTTCTTTTACTGTTCAATTGCGGAAAAACTATCAAATGGACCGATCCATCGAGAGGATGCTTGTGATTTTCTGAAGGACATTTCTGTGTGGGAGACTTTCTTCTTTCTGCCAACTGACATCGATGAGTTGGAACAAACTTTTAAAGCCTTAAAAAACAAAAACGCCTGTGGATGGGATGGGATGTCCATAAAGGTTTTCATGAAACTCCCCTATCTTGCCCTCTGTACTTTGGCCGAGATTATCAATTGGTCCTTTTCAACAGGAATATTTCCACCTTGTTTGAAACAGGCGTTAGTGGTCCCTCTTTTCAAGGGAGGTGATGCAAAGGTATTTTCAAATTACAGGCCGATTTCACTTCTGCCAACTCTTGCAAAGATTATAGAAAGACTTGTGAAGGGGCGAATGTTGAATTTCCTTCATAAACATGGTGTCCTCCATATGTCACAATTTGGATTTCGGGATTCTAGAGGTACTAAGGATGCTATTTTCTCATTTCTTCGGACACTGTATTTTAGCCTGAATGAGGGAGAGGTTGCTGCAGCGGTGTTCTGTGACCTCGCAAAGGCGTTTGATTGTGTGAATCACAGGGTACTGCTGAGCAAGCTGGAAGCATATGGGTTCAGGGGGAAATCTTTGGCTTGGTTTACATCGTTTTTGTCCGAAAGATGTCAACGTGTCATTGTCAGCAATAGTAGGTCGCGTTCAATGGGGATCTCTGCCGGTGTTCCTCAGGGATCTGTCCTTGGTCCCTTGTTGTTTCTACTTTATGTGAACGACTTACCCCATCTTAAACTAAGTGGGTCCTTTACAATATTTGCGGATGACACAACGATCTTGTGGCGACACAGAGATAATATTAAAAAAGACCTGGCCATCTTGGAAACATGGTGCTCGTCGAATTTCTTAACATTGAACATCGATAAAACCAATATTTTATGTTTTAAATGTAGCACGAATGTATCGGTGGGTGATCGTATAATTAGTAATCATCGCGTCAGCAAATTCCTGGGGTTACAAATTGATGAAAAGCTTAAGTTTGATAAACATATTACTACTCTAAACAAGAAACTATCCCAGGCGTGCTACGCGATCAGGGTTGTCTCTCGTGAACTGGGTAGCGCGACAGCGGTCAGTGTCTATTATGCCCTAATGGAATCGCGGTTGCGCTATGGTCTATGTTTTTGGGGATGTTGCCCAGAATACTTACTTAATTCAGTTTTTATGCTACAAAAAAGGGCAATAAGATTTGCCTCTGGGGCAAGGGCTCGCGATTCCTGTAAACCTTTGTTTCGCTCGTTGGGAATACTGACATTGGCTTCTCTTTTCATTCTGGAGACAGTGTGTTTGGTGCGAGAGAAATTTAGATCAGAATTACTTGAACAGACTGGTTATCCGACGAGAAACAGTGACTTTACCCTGAGACTTCCGATCCCTAACTCGAGTTTGGTAAAATGTTCGGTAATCTATAATGGTAAGAAAATGTTTAATCACCTTCCCAGACGTATACGGCTGACCGTATGTCAAAAAAGGTTTAAAAAGCTTGTAAGAGAACTTCTGATTGGAAAGGTCTATTATAAAGTGGAGGAATATTATGTGGATTCATTCAATTAATTTTATGTACGTGTATATTTGGTGCGATTGTATTTTGTGAGACTTTTATTTGGTGATTTTTTCTATTATTTGAATGCAATTATTTGTTATTGACGTGGAATCAGAGCGTGTTTAATATTATATAGTTGTGTTATTTTATTTGTAAGACTTTGTCTACAAGGGTTATATCCTTTTGACAATAAAGTATAAAAAAAAAAATAATAATAAAGTTTTGATACTAAATTTAATAGATATACATCAGAAACCAAAAAAACTGCATACTGGTCTTACCCAGAGACAGGAAGGAGTAAGTAACATCGTAGCACATGAAACTGAGTGCTTAAGTCACAGGACAACTATCCTGATAGGGGAGGCAAGCTCATAAAAGCCACCATACTGGACTGCATCTACAGCTTGGCCTTGGCTAAACGTGGATCAGCGTGGTCCCAAAGTTGGATCTAGATGATGCGGCTGGACCACCTGGAGTGGACCCCCTCAAACACTACGATGTTGTCGAAGTCTCACATTTAAACATCCATCAAGGAAACATCCCTCAGAATGCGTGGCGGAAAACCGTATACAGGAAATTATATTCGGCACGAAACATCTCTTCAAGGTGCGTCGAAACTACTCCTCTACCGGAAAAAAACCCTGTAATACAACAGTACAAATCACACCACGAAATCCAAGGGCAATGGAAGCTTGCTTACCTCATAACCATTGGAGGGTTACCAAAACAAAAACGACCATCGCCATATTGGGACTCTTGCCACAATCACGTACTAAAAGATACAACGATCTACGGAAAACGAGGTTTATAGCAAACGGCCCTCTCTTGCCAAGACTGTTCCCCTCAACCCTCTTCTTCTCTCTTCTTATATTTACCCCAAAATCTCCCGCAGACGACACGGTGCACGACACTCAATAGGAACTTCATGTGTCACGTTTGACCAATCAAAACATTCGACGTTAGTCCGAATGTGCGCCGTGCGAAGCTTTGACATTTATTTTGGCGTTCTCTAACGTAAACACGTTGTTTAGAAAAGACAATCCTCTTTGAAATGAGACGAAAACAAACGGAAGACTATCTGTACCTACCTGCAGACACTGTAGCCTTAGTGACAGTATTGTAAAATCAAGATATTTACATCGTTAATTAGAATTAATAATCAGTTATTAATTAGTATTTTATTTCAGCATAAAAATATTCAAAAGCCTACAGAATAAAACTAAAAACGGGAGAAACGTACTACAAGAAAAGGAATCTTTACCAGGACACACAATACTAAAGGTAACATTCTTAAGAAATGCTAAAGTAAACAACGAATATAATACTGTAAGTTGTTTTATCTTTTAGGGTGAAGTAACTCAAATGCAGAAATAAAATTAAAAACATTCTGGACCCGCACAATACTGTGTACTGTGGGTCGAACTGTACTGTATAGAATAATAAAAAAATGATGCCAAAATGCATAACCTATATTCTTGTAAACATGAATGCTTTTTATTTTTGTACGAAATTAATATCTTAATAAAATAAGATTTTATGAGATATTTTGTGTTTGTCTAAGAGTGGTCATGTCAAATTAAAAACAAAATAACTTTGACCATTTTGTCAAAATGTACTTTATTTTTAATTTAGAAAACAATGTAGAAGTGAATGCTACAAACTGTTAGTTTTCACAATACAAATTTCAGCAGTGGTAAAAAGATCACTTGTAGAAAAAAACTGAGCAACCACAATTGCATTTACTTTTGGAAAATTGTTCGAATATGCTTGCAAAATTTTGCCGTTGAGTGCCGTAAACCAATCAAAATCGTTCTGAAGATTTGATAATTTTACAATTTTATTTTTTAAATATTTCGGAAAATACTTCGTTTTGGGGAATAGTTTTTTATATTGCCTTGAAATGCCATTTACTATTAAAATATGTTAAATTTAAAAATATTTAAATTTTGTGCAAGTACCCTATTATTATTGACACATGTATGATTTTTGCCGAAATAGGAAATGGTGTGCATTTTCAAGAGAAGCTTCTTGCAACAACCTCTAGAAGTTTGATCTCAGAAATAGCCAGATTATGCCCATTTCATTTCCAAGTTCCCTCAGAAAGCCGATTAAGAAACCTTTAGACTGCGTACCTATTAGATGTGCCATTATATTGACCAACGACTGTATGTATATAGGGTGTTATGGTATTCACTGAATGTATTGAAACCGGTAAATGCTGGTATGAATTCAGACCGAATAAAAATATTCATGAATAAATATATTCAATAAATAAATAAATTCATGATAAAAAAAAGGTAAATATCGCCCCCAAAAAAATTTTTTTAGTAACTGCGCACCACTGGTAATAGATACTTGGCCATATAAAAAACAGCGAGAAACCTCAGTCATAGAAAAAAAAAACATTATTTTGACGCCAGTATCGCTGTGACGTTGCCAAGTCGCTCTAGAATATTACTATGTAACAGGTTTGAAAAAATAATATTTTTGTTATCTTTAAAGTAAGAAATCATACTAACTCTTCTAAAACATTCATTTTCAAACAGTTAAAATACTACATCACAAAAAATCCAGAGAACTGCTGTTCAAACCAAGTGTAAAATTTTGTTCAACCAGGCCGACCCGAAGTTTTGGAAGAAAAAGAGTACGTATCCAAAAGTTTTAGTTCAAAATTAGCTTTAAACAAAAAATCCTAACACTTAAGCATGTACTTTTTTACTACTTTTCGCATTTTTAATCATATTTATCACAAAATGTATCGTTTATTAACAGGTTTATTTATGTCGTCCTTAATTTTAAGCGGAATTCCTCACAATTTAATTATAAACTTTACCTTCATAACCTCTTCCAGTGTTGAAACAGTCATTCGAGTTTTTTCATCTGTCTAATAATTTTAAATTTCGCCAGAGTCTTCCACAGTCTATGTTAGTACCAGGTAACGTAAAATACTCAATACGATTTTTTGATAAAAGGAAAAGTTGTTTCAAATGCATCATTGTATTTACACTTGCCTAGCGCACTCATTTTCGACAAAAAAAATTCAAAAACTCTACAAAATAACTTTAAAAACGAAAATCGTGCCAAATGACAAAGTTTTTTACTACCACGAACTTCCAAACGAGGCACAACGAGGCTCTGACTTGTAGTAAAATCTCTTTAAAACACTTTTTTTGAAAATATTTTAGGTTGAAATATTTAGCAGCAACAACACAGTACAGCCATTAATGAAAAAAAGAGCACTAACTAATAATTACAATTAACAAAAGTTAAACACAAATGTTCCACGCTTTTTTATCACTATCCGCCCTATTGAAAACGAAAACTAATGTTTTTGTTACTTTTAGAGTAAAATCTACTTATAGGCAACCCACAAAAACTACAAATAGAGTAATTGTTTCAAAATAGTAGTTTTCTGGCGCATCCGCCAATTTATAAAACGTCTAGTTTTGGTTTATTTCATGGTACTCTACTAGATAGTCAACAATACCAACACGCGTTATATTTTAAACTTTTGCGCCAAATCATCGCCAGCACCTTCCTCAAGACATTAAAACAGGAAGTGACAAAGAGAGATGGAAAAAAAACATTCCGAATGTCATCTCATCAAGAGCCGTGCGCCATATTTAAGTTTTTACAGTCCGCTTAACCTTCAACAATAGCATAAAAATCATACACGAATGTTATCAATATTTTTTCTTTAGAAGTTAGTTTTAAATAATAATGTAATTTCTTTTCACTACCTAGACAATGGTCTTTGTCGATCCGTTGTTAACTAATAGTTTTGATCAGTTTTATCTAGTTTGCGCTTTGATTGTAGTGTTTCTTAAATTAGCCTAATAGGGTTGAAAACTGAAAACTAATAATATTTACGTATTACGGAAATTTTCTGGGTGAATCTCGACTTTAGCAAAACTCTTTTAGGGGATCTTTTAAAAAAAATCGGTAAGTGGCGATAATTTTCTTAACGAAAAGACGAATAACAACTTTTTGAACATACTGTGTGAAACAGAATAAAGTGTTTCTTTATTTGACAAATGCTGCAATGAAAGACTTTTGATTATACTTTAAAATACTATGTAGTTTTGCTAAGTTAGTGTTTTTCGTTTTGATTTTTAGCTTTTTCTTAGTAGAAAGTTTAAGCTAGTAGAAATAATGCTTATCTCATTAATAACATAATATAGGGTGTCATAAATATTAGTTTAAACTAAGGCTACTGAAAAAAATGATTGATTACACAGTGGTCTTTTTATGGTTTGGGATTGTTTGGTCTGGCAACGTTTCAACAAATTCAATTTTTTTGTTTTTCGCGCGCATTTCTCCGTCAAGGGCCATGTGTTCGCTCAGCCAGGTGCGACGAATATGGGCGGGTTTTAGAGTATTTTTTAAAATTTTTAAATTGTCCGATTTAAGAAAAAAAAGTTTTGGGTATGTCTTTAGACTACCCCAGGAGTCACCCATTCCAATATACAGGGTGTTATGGAATTCACTGCATATATTGGAATGGGTGACTCAGGGGGTAGTTGACAGACATACCCAATACTTACTGTTTTTCTTAGATCGAACATTTTAAAAATTTTCAAAAACACCCTAAAACCCGTCCATGTTCGCCGCATCTGGCTGACATAAATATGTGCTCGTTTGACGGAAAATTGCGTGCGAAAAAACTAGAAACAATTTGTTGTAACGTTGCCAGATATATTATAAATCATTAAGAATAATTTATTTTCTGTTATAAACCGTAATTTAAGACAAAGGTAAAACAAATTTAAACCCTTTCCTAAGAAAAAACAAAAAAAATTGTAAAAAGACCAATGCGAAATCAATCTTTCTGTCAGTAGCCTTAGTTTTAACTAATAATTGTGACACGCTATATTACGTTATTTATGAGATAAGCATTATTTCTACTAGCTTAAACTTTCTGCTAAGAAAAAGTTAAAAATCAAAACGAAAAACGCTAACTGAGCACAACTTCATAGTATTTTAAAACTATACCCAAAATTCTTTCATAACCGCATATGTCAAAAAAAAACACATTATTCGGTTTCACGCAGCACATTCAGAAAGTTTTTATTCGCCCTTTTGTTAAGAAAATTATCGTAACTTATCGATTTTTTTGACAAGATCCCCTAAATGATTTTTTCTAAAGTCGCGATGCACCTGCAAACGTCACCATAATACGTAAATATTATTAGTTTTCAGTTTTCAAACCTATTAGGCTAATTTAAGAAACTCTATAATCAAGGTACAAACTAGATAAAACTGATCAAAAATATTAGTTAACAACGGATCGACAAAGACCATTTTCTAGGTAGTGAAAAGAAATTACTTTATTATTTAAAACTAACTTCTAAAGAAAAAATATTGATAACATTCACTGTATGACTTTTATGTTGTTGTTGAAGGTTAAGTGGACTGGACTGTAAAAACTTAAATATGGCGCACGGCGCTTGATGAGGTGACATTTAGAATGCTCCTTTTTACATCTCTCTTTGTCACTTTATCACTTCCTGTCTTAATGTCTTGAGGAAGTAGCTGGCGCTGTCTAGGAGCAATAAAATAAATTTACAATATAACGCCTGTTTGTATTGCTGCCTTTGTAGTACCTACTTTAAAATAAAACAAAAACCAGACATTTTATAAATCGGCGGATGCGCCAGAATATATTTTTTTTTTTTGGTTGCCTATCATTTGTTACCTAGATTTTACTAGAAAAGTAACAAAAACATTAGTTTTCGTTTTAGTAGGGGGGATAGTGATGATAAAAAAGCGTGGAATATTAGGGTTTAACTTTTGTCAATTTTAATTATTAGTTGAGTGCTCTGTTTTTCATCAACGGTGTTGTTATCATTGAAATAGAATTTTTGATTTCAGTGGTTGTTTGGATGCTAAATATTTTAACACAAAATATTTTGAAAAGAAGTGTATTTTAAAGAGATTTTACTACAAACCAGAGCCTCGTTGTGTGTCGTTTGGAAGCTCGTGGTAGTAAAAATCTTTGTCATTGTTTTTAAAGGTATTTTGTAGTTTTTGAATTTTTTTGCCGGAAATGAGTGTAAATACAATGATGCATTTGAAAAAACTTTTCCTTGGATCAAAAAATGAAAGTATTTTTATGTTACCTGATACTAACATAGCCTGTGAAAGACTCTAGCGAAATTTAAAATTATTGGGCATTGGGCAGTCGAATGAATGTCAACACTGGAAGAGATTATGAAGGTAAATTTTATAAGAAATTTAAGTTATGAGGAATTTCGCTTAAAAATTAAGGACGATATAAACTGGTCAACAAAAAAATCGGCCAAAGCGATTTTTACTCGACTTTTCAAACTTATTTAACTTTTTAAAAACTTAACTTTTTTGAGAGCGGTTTTCGGATATCGAGCTGGTCTTTCGCAGATAAGCATCAAGAAGTCATTTTGCAATGGAAACGACATTTCCATTGCAAAACTTTCCATGCTATACAAGGTAACGTAAAACTACTAAAAGTTAAGGTGTGTGCCAAATTGCCAAAACATTTTTTTAGTCACTCCGACATAGCACGTTAGTAAGCTGATATCAGTATCTCCAGATATTTTTGCCGGAATTACGATTAATGGTCTATGTCGGAAAATATAGGAGGAAACAAAAAAAGCACACCAATTTTGGTAGCGTCATTTTTCAAACGTTGTGGCTTGAAAAGGAATTAATAGACTTTTCATTCTCCCCTCTACGAAATTATAATTTTCTCTTTTAAAAGGGCAAGCGAAAGCGAAAGTAAAACATGCTAGGTGATCGGTATGAAAAACTTTCGTGCCCTGGACGACAAAAAAAAGTATGTCAGATTATTTAATAACTGTCAAAATAATATTCATTTATTGACATGAATGTTACCTTAGTAACGTTAACAACCAACTGTATGATACTGTTATAAGCCGCCTTATACCCATTTTACTACAATCGATTGAGGATTTTCTGCATCAAATTTGAATGTGCGTGTTTTAAGATATCGAGAGGGGAGAATG
This sequence comes from Philopedon plagiatum, assembly GCA_963971165.1. NCBI lineage: Eukaryota > Metazoa > Arthropoda > Insecta > Coleoptera > Curculionidae > Philopedon > Philopedon plagiatum. The sequence goes on from OZ020189.1 coordinate 92,985,025, forward strand.
AAAAGTTTAATACATTACACGCTGCAAAAGCCCTTTCAGGTGCTCGGAGTTTTTAAATAGCCTCGGCTACGCTACGCGTCGCCTCGGCTATTTAATCACACCTCGCACCTAAAAGTAAATTTTCGCAGCTTGTAATGTAATTAACTATTGTCGGGCTTTTAGGCATTGAAATTCCTTTTCGTGTAGAGTTTTTTACCTAATAAACTGTTTTTTTTTCAAGATCAAAATGTTTCGTTGTATAGGGGTAAACTAAAAAGTAAATGAAAAGTATTGTTAAAAAATTTTTTTTTTAAATTTGTGCAAATTGAGCAGTATGCGTCTGTTTTCTTCCAGAACTAGGGCGTCTTGTCACACTTTCGATTAGTTATACAACCTGTCCAGAAACCATCTTAACAAATGATAAAATTTTTTACTTTGGACTTTACAGAAAAAAGTTATTCTTTATAAAAGTTTTGCATCGTGAGAAAATAGCATTGCCATACAAAAATTTGATCTAAGACATGCAGGGTGACTCAGAAATATAAAGTCCTACTCCACGTAAAGCTAAAAAGACACGAAATCGTTAATTTGCCACTGTAAATGTACCTACTAGTGTCAACTTACACAATGTTAGTGAATTAAGTTTGGACTATACAGGAGGTCCTAAAAATAAAATTAAATTTTTTTTATCGACTTTACAAAAAGTATATCTTTTTAAAAAGTTATACATTGTGAAAAAAGAGCATGGTTATTCAAAAATTTGATCTAGGACATACAGTGTGGCTAAAAAATGTAAAACTGACCTGACCTTAAAACAAGGGTAAGCTAAATTTCAATTTACCATATTTCTGTAAGGTTACTAATTAAGTTATGGGTAAGTACTTAAACTTAAAATGAGACGTACCGGGTGATTGAAAGTTTATTTTTATTTAACACAATTTTACAAATGAAATATTAGGGTAAAAATATATTAAACTTGACTAAATAGCTAAATAAATATAAACCTCCACGTTACCTCCGCCCTTCTCCATGCAGATTATCTTTAAATAAAGACGGTGTCTTTTTAACTTTACGTAAATTGAGTCTTTAAGCTTCTTGAGCCACTGTGTATTGGACAGGGTGTAGTATAACTAATTGAAAGCGTGACAAAACGCCCTAGTTCTGGAAGAAAACAGACGCATATTGCTCAATTTGCATAAATTAAAAAAAAACTTATTTTTAACAATACTTTTCATTTACTTTTTAGTTCACCCCCATAAAACGCAAACATTTTGACTTTGAAGAAACAGTTTATTAGGTAAAACTCTACACGAAAGTGGCTTTTATACCTAAAAAGCCCGAAAGTCTATTAATCCCTTTTGAAGCTAATTTTGAACAAAAATTTTTGTATAGGTTCCTATTCTTTTTCGTCCAAAAATTTCTGGTCGGCCTAGTTGAACAAAATTTTAACTTGGTTTGAACAGTTGTTCTCTGTATTTTTTGTGTTGTAGTATTTTAACTTTTTTGAAATTGAATGTTTTAAAAGAGTCAGTATAATTTCTTACTTTAAAGATAACAAAAATATTAATTTTTAAGCCTGTTACATAGGAATAATCTAGAGAGACTTGGCAACGTCACAACGACTACTGACGTAAAAACAAAAGTTATTTTTCTGTAACAGGCGTGTCTCGCGGTTTTTTATATGGCCATGTATTTATGAGCGGTGGTGCACAGTTACTAAAAAAAATTTTTTTGAGGGCCGATAACCACCTTTTTTTATCGTGAAGCGCCATTAAAGAATACTTTTCATGCCAGGATTTACCGGTTTCAATATATGCAGTGAATTCCATAACACCCCGTATGCAGTGAATTCCATAACACCCTGTATATATACATACACGTTTTATTGTTTACGAGTTGTCCTTGTTATGACGTTACTTGTTGAAAAGTGTTATCAGTGGCGCACCTAAGGGGGGGCTGGGGGACTGCAGCCCCCCCCCCCCCAGATTAACATCCTAGGTACATAGAAATTAAAAAAGTGCACTACTAATTGAAAAAGGCCGCCGAATTGCACTATTCACCCCCCCCCCCCCCCCAATACAAAATCCTGGGTGCGCTACTGAGTGTTACAGTATAAAATATACCCGGGCAAAGCAAGCCTAAGCAATAGAAGCATTTTTGACATTTTTGCTGCAAAAAACGTGCGCTACTGAGATTAATTGTAGTATTCGCCCCATGCCAACTGTCCCTCTGCCTTGGTCTAATTGAAATCGCGGATGATGTGGCTAAAAAGAGAAATGTCATTTCAAATGCCGCAAAATGAGACCAGTCCACAGGGAATTGCCCCACAATCTGTATATTTGAGTATTCGAGATTTTCTCTAGCAAGTATTGAGAGCTGTTTTAATTTAGTTTTGCGGATTTACGTTGACAGCTCAAGATTATTGGATTTAAGGTTAGGGTAATATATCTTTAAGTGATTAGTTTATCTAGATTTTGTATCATTCATACTAAGAAGTTCACAATGCATTGCGGTTACAAAACTAATTTTCTAACAAAATGTTTCTGATAATAGTAATTGACAAAAGCAGAAATACCTATTTAAAAGTAAATTAGGTATGAAGGCAAACTCTGTCACACTAAATAAACAAAAACTTGAATATTCCATTACTTGTAATATTATAGAACGTTTTCAAGTTCATCACATATGAGCATAGATTTTTTATGATCTTATTGTTCTGACTGGCAAAACAGCATCAGAAACTTGAAGCTGTATGTGTGGTTGAATTCTCAGAATATTGTCTATTATTTTGAATTGCAGCACACCTTTGAATTTTTCTTTTAGGAGAGTATTTTAATTCAAATTATAAAAATTTCAAATTTCCCATTACATTACTTAAAAAGTAATTATTACAAAATTGTCCGTACTTAACGCTCGCGCCTATAACAAGACATAGGTGCTCGCGTTGTATCTTAGAACTACACAAATAAATTTTTAAAAATATAATCTTTTCTTACAGTTGAAGTAAAAACTATATGTATATTTAAAAAAATACATTAAAATACAACAAATGCTTTAGAGCAACAAACATAAAACGTCACAAAACTCAAATATGTATCCAAGTAGAGTTAAGGAAATATAAAAATAAAACATGTTCTTATATTAGTGGCAGAAGACGTGTTAATTCATACTGTTAGTTATTATTATTATTCAGAGTCTTCGGGATCTTTGTTTGGATTTAGGTTTCCTGGTTCGCATCCTTCCTGACATACGAAAGCCTAATGTTGTAAACATAGGTACCAACCACATGTTTTGCATGAGTATAATGTTAGGCGCGTCTCTTGCTTTTGCTAGCATGACTGACATCTCTAGCGTATTTGGTTCCCCTGAATATTATTTGTCTTGTTGGTTCCATCATCGTCTTGTTTGTTTGTAAGTGAGTTTGTTTTTGACACCAATTCTTTGAGACGCAGGGGAATTGTTACACGCAAACAACTTATTGCTGTTCCTCGCATTAGATGTTTGAAGCAACTCATTTCTCAAATACTGTGAGATACAAATGCGGCATGTACAGTGCACTCTGTACATTCACTTAGATGACGGAAACTGCACTGACTTAATCGCTGGATCGCTGCGTCTAGCTGCTACTTGTGTCTAGCCCCAGCACGGCAACTCATGCTCATAAGCCCCACCAATTAATTCGATTGAGAGTGGAATGCGTATGCGGCGATGCCAGATTTGGGATTTTTTTTTATCTTTTTAGGAAATTGATATTTTAAGTTGCGCAAAAATACTAATGCTACTAAATATACAAAACATAATATTCCTGTTCTCAGAGCAACCAAATCAGTTGACTATTGCAAAAAAGGTACAAAATGATAAAATATAAGTGAATATATAGATATATACACAGTGACCGCCAGAAAGTGCGCAGCAAATGGGAAAATTTTTTATCTTTGAATTTAACAAATACCTCTAAACCAAAATAGTACCCAACAAATCCGGTGAAAGCCTTATGGTATACGAGGAAGAGTCAAAAATTCGAAATTGTGTTAAGAGTAAAGTACCCTCATATTTCACTTTAGAAATATTTTATATTAAGAAATGTTTTAATTTCAAAGTTATATCCAAATATCAATTTTCGCTTACTCTGGACAAAAAATAGTATTTAATCGTTTTTTGTGAATTACCCTGTATAAAAAGTAGATCGCAATGATACAGTACACAAATCATATTTTCTGTAGACTTTATTAGAGATATCCGTAAATTTTATATCAGAGTAGTCAGTTTAAAAAATATTATAGCCATTAACAATAAAACCTTAAAAATTTTAAATATTTTTGCTGCACACCGTATTTTATTTTTTGGGGAATCAAAAGAATTTCATCTAACTAAAATTTTGTGATACACTTTAACTTAAACTATCTTCCAAGTGGTATATTTATTCCTAAAACTACAAAGTTTTTTCTTTATTTAGGTTTTAATCGTGGTCCTCAAGAAAAAACTGAAAACCCCAAAATATTTTATGAGCATACTTTATTTGCAACAAAAACTTAAGCTGAATATAATGTACGCTTTAAATCCAAACAAAATTTGAAACGCATATTTTTTTATTTAAAATACAAACATATGAATCGATCTTTAAACCCGAATTTCATAAAATATTTTGGGTTTTTCAGATATTCAGAAAAAATTTCAGTTAGATGAAATTTTTTTGATTCCTCAAAAAATAAAATACGGTGTGCAGCAAAAATATTTAAAATATTTCAGCCAGATTCTCCAACGCTAGTCCGGTCTAATTTGACAACCAAAGGTTTAAACTGACAACTGTAAGAATAAGACAACTAAATTTTATACTACGAATTTATTTCGGAGCTATTTCGCAAATTTATAAAGAAAAGGTCAATTTTAGTACGCACTTTCGACAATAATAGAATTAAATTCCCTCTAGCAACCCGTTCCAATATGAAAATCATTTGAAACGAAGCAAATTGCTGAAATATCCGAATAATTCATAAATTTTCAATGACGTCTTATTATCAACGACAGGACAAAAACTTGTCAAAACATAACTGGTCAACTAGAAGATCTTAATTTAAACCAGTACTAAATCTTAAACTTTCTTAGTGAATCTGGACGTTTATGTTTTTACTTTTAATGGCCATAATATTTTTGAAACTGACTACTCTGACATAACATTTACGGTCAACTCTAATAAAGTCTACAGAAAATATAATTTGCGTACTGTATCATTTCGATCTACTTTTTATACAGGGTAATTCACAAAAAACGATTAAATCCTATTTTTAGTCCAAAGTAAGCGAAAATTGATATTTGGCCATAACTTTGAGATTAAAACTACATTTCTTACTTTACTCTTAAGGCAATTTCGAATGGGTTTAGACCGTCGTGAGACAGGTTAGTTTTACCCTACTGATGACTCGTCGTTGCGATAGTAATCCTGCTCAGTACGAGAGGAACATTTGGTTCACGCACTAGCTCGAGCGGGCTATGGTGCGAAGCTACCATCCGTTGGTTTATGCCTGAACGCCTCTAAGCAATACCTCCTTATAACAATGCCTCAGTGCTTAATTGAAAATTTCCGTGACGTCACACAATCTAGGCCAAGCTTAGGCCTCCATAAGAAATGTATTAAAAGGTTCGCCAGTCAATTAATGAATATTTACCTATAGCTTGTTAAAAGCATTAATTATTTTTGTCGCCTTTCGAGAGTGAGGTTGCCAGATTTACACCTGAAAAAACAGAAACTTTTAGCAATAGGGTAAAATTTTTTTAAAATGTCTGAAGAAACTGTCTGAAGAAACTGTCAATCAAAGAAGATTACTTGTAATAAAAAATAAATCAAAACTTTAAAAACAAATGAGAAAACTTATTATATTAAATCATTGTGTTCAATTTTGTCACAACTAATCGAGTATTTCCTGTTAAATCGGTAGGCGTGACAACACTGTTGTCCCGACCGTGACGTCACTAATGACAGTAATGACAGTAAACAGACAGTCGTGTATTGTTTTGCTTTGCAAGTTCGGATATTTGAACTTTATTACATATTAGTTTTGTCTAATTTTTATGTTTTTACAATATAAATTTCGGTAAATTAGAAACTTAAAAAATGCCTTATAAGTGTTGTGTTCCTGGGTGTCGTGGAAATTACGTTAACGGACCAAAAGTGCACGTTTTCGGGTTTCCAAAAGATAGCGTTTTGAAGACGAAATGGCTACAAGCAATTCCTCGAAAAGATTTAGCGCCAAATGAAAACACCAAAGTTTGTGAACTACATTTTGCCGAAGGTAGTATAATTTGGAATAATTCAGAACAAGATCCAAAAACAGGTAAGATTGTTCCAATTGATTTGAAGAAACCACGTCTAAAGGAAAACTGCATTCCAACAATTTTTCCAAATTGTCCTCGATATTTATCTAAAGCTGTGCATATGCGTAAAAGTAAAGATCAAAAATTAAAGGAGCTTGAAGAGTTACATTTTTTACAAGCAATGAACGAAAGTCGAGTACAGTATGAAACTCATAAAAAGGAAACAAGTTTTCAAAATTTTGAAGAGTTTTTAAATTTGTTTCAAACTTTTCTTCTAAAGGACGGCTGGTTTTCTGTAAAGAGTGAAGATAAAATAACTTTTTTCAGGCTTGAATATACTCCTGGGCCTTGTATAACTTGGGCACTTATTATCCATAATAACTTAAAGTTAGAAACATTTTTATATGGCCAATCTCTTAGTATTTCTGACTCAAAATTAAAGACACCGTTTACTTGTTGCAGTTTAGATGAAATAAAAAACTTGTTTGATATTATTGATAATACAATTATGACAATTCCTTTAAATAACACCGATAATGACCTTACTCAATGTAACAAGGCTACTGACACACACGACTCAGGTAATACCGAGAACAATTCAAATGGATTAAAAAAAACATTTAAACTTGTGTTAGATATTTTGGAAAATTTAAAAAATTTGGGTGACGAACAATTAAGTCGAAGCATAAATTTTATTTCTGAACAAGTTAGTTTGCTTAACACCTCAAAAGAAAGATATAGATATTCACCCAATACTATGATTTTATGTTCAATTTTATTTACTATAAGCCCCCATGCCTACAAATATTTACGAGACCATGGACCACTCATTTTGCCTCATCCCGAAACAATAAAAGGCATCTGTAATAAATTTCTTACAGATCCTCATATCGATGAAAGAAAAACTTTTCTTACCTATGCTCGTAATATTTTTCAATGCTTAACCGATAAAGACAAATATGTAATTTTACTTTTTGATGAAATACATATCGAACCCTATTTAGACTATAAAGCAGGCAATACTGTAGGAACAGCCGTGAATGAAAATAGTTTAGCTTCGTCTGCATACACGTTTATGATAACTAGTGTATGCTCAAATCTTAAAGAAGTAATTCATATATCCCCTGTCTCAAAAATTAACTCCGAACTGTTATATAATTTTCTTAGGACTCTAATAGAAAATTTAGAAGAAATAGGGTATATAGTTTTTTGCACCATTAGTGATAACAATGCGATTAATGGCAAAGCAATGTCACATTTTTCACCTACTGGAGAACTTAGTATTGTCTATCCACATCCTATTGACCCAGTAAGGCCACTGTTTTATATTTTTGATCCAGTACATTTATTAAAATGTATATATACCAATTGGCTTAACTCTAAACCGAGTGAGACATTTTGTTATCCAGATTTTGAGACTGGTGAAGCAAAAATTGCTTGGTTCTCGGTAATTAAAAAAATTTATGAACTTGAACAGGACAAATTCTTAAAACATGGTTACTCATTAAGTTTAAAAGCTTTGTTTCCTTCTTCTTTAGAGAGGCAGAATGTCAAGTTACCTCTAAAAATTTTCAACCCTTTTGTAATAGAAGCTCTAAGAGGTTTCGGAAATAACTTACCCCATTCACAGGACACTGCAAATTTTATTGATATTATATGGACATGGTGGAGAATTGTCAATGTAAAAACACCTCTTAAAGGTAAACATTTACGCGACATATACCAAGAACCAATAGTCAAAGACAAAGTAGGTGAGTCGGTGCTCGATCCAAAGTTAGAATTTTTGCAAAAAATGCTAATTTGGCTAGACACTTGGAAGGCAAGTAATTTTTCTAATAAATTGACTCGACTAACACATACTGCACTCAGTCATACTATCTATGGACTACTGCAAATCACCAATTACTGTCTAACAGAACTGAATATGAATTATGTATTGTTGGGAAAATTTCAGACAGACCCACTGGAAGGACGATTTGGTAAATACAGGCAACTAGCTGGTGGCCATTACCATATATCGATCCGACAGTTATATGAATCAGAAAAAAGACTGAGAATTCAGTCCATATTGACACTTAAATCTCGGAATTTTGGAGAGTTCAGTATAGACAGATTCTATGAACCTCCTGAAAATGAACCTGATGAAGACTTTAACCCGGCCGAAACCTTATTCCCTAAAATAACTATAGAAAATTGCGATATTGAAGCAGTGAAGAACGAAATGGTCATAATAACCTATTTAAGCGGATACTGCTGTCACATTGCTTTAAAAAAACTAAAGTGTGAAATATGTAAAAGAGCACTAGTTTATGATGAACCCTGTATAGTTGAAGACAATTACAAACTTATTAATAATCTAGATCGTGGGGGGTTATTGTACCCTCGCGAATCAGTAGTAGATATAGTGTCAACTGCTTACATTATTTTTAAGAAATTAATTCAAGACTTTGAAGATATTTTTTTGGATACTTTTAATAAAAAAGCATTTCTGTGTAATTTACTTATTAAATTCCTTATTGAACAAAAACGTCTAGTTCCTTTTGCAGAATGTAATGAACATTCAGAACTAAGTATTGCAAAAATTATACTTAGCAGTATTTCAAATACATTAATAAGAAATTACTGTGGAAAAAAAAATGATCGCTTGGGTAAAAATAAGAAAAGAAAACTAGATACTCTTACTAAATAATTACACCTAAATTTACCAAAAAGTGACATAATATCCCGATAGTGACCTTTATTTAATGAATTAACAAATTGCATAGTCATACTTTTATCCAATGACAAGTTGTGTGACCTACTTTATGCCAACTTTAAGATTGTATGTCATGTCTATATTTTTTTTATATATAACATACAATGCTTATAGGAGATCAAAAAAAAAAACTTCCTGTGATGAATTGCATACAGGTACTTATATGTTTATAAGATACTTATGCTGTCTGAGGAGACCAAAAAAATATTTCCCAACCCTACCTGTTAACCAGCGAGCCGCCACTAATAGCAAGTATAGATTAGATTATCTATTTTTAAACCCTCTGTACATATAAATTTAAAGAAAAATGTTTTTTAAGCTTTTTACTACATAATATTACCACCTATAACTCATAATTATTCTATTAACCTATATTAAATAAATGGCCTAGATGTGATGACGTCACTCGGGAGCACTGAGGCATTGTTATAAGGAGGTATTGCTCTAAGGCCGTATCCTTTCTAGTCAAAGGTGGCAACGATATCTCTTGGAGTTCCGAGAGTCGAAAGCAAAAAATACAAATAGAGAGAAGAGCGGGTCCTATGTAAAACGAGATACAAGACAAATAGACATTAATGACAAATGACAATAGTGACATTTCACTACTAGCGCCACCAACAGAAGGTGCATGGTGTACTAAAATTCCTTTCGGCTTTTAGGTTTTTAGTATTTTTAATGTCAGTTTTATCGAAATTGAATATTAATAAATCTCGTTGACACCGTTGACAGTGTCAACAAAAATTAATCAATATACATTTTAAGGAATATTTAAAAATGGTATTTAAACTAAAAATGAAACTCGTATGGATAAAGATAACACTATTTAATACATTTTAAAATAAATTAAACAAACAGTATTTTAAGGTTATACTTTAAAACTAAGTAATCACGAGCAATAACTCGGAGTATGCATTATACTGATAAATGAATCTTCAGTAGTGGTGGGACACAGGGGGGTGTCAGCTTAATTGAGCCAATCGCAGCACCAAATTTGTCTCTACAGTTCGTCGGGTTGGTTGGGGCAGGGGGGTTTGATTAGGAGCTAACTTCACTGACATGGGTTTGACATAACTAGGGACTGTTATTTTTATTTTTCAAATTTCAGTTATATGAATAATCTTTTTTTGTTATAACATATTTTCAAAGTATTACTATTTTAAACATATAATATTTGTATCTTAATGTAATTCTGCCTCATAAAATTTGGTAATTTTCTTTAACTTCTTACAAAAAATTTAAATAGTGTATGTTGGTGTTGGCTACACTGTTTTTTACCGCCGGGCAGACATCTTGCTTGACAGCGACAGCAGAGCCGATTGTTCGTAAGTGCTTTGTTTTATATTTTTTATTTAAATCCTTTAATTTAAACGTAGTTTTTAGCGTTATTATGGTGTTTTTGCCATGAGTAGTGTAATTACCATTTAATAAATAGATTTATTCACAGTAAAAGACATATTTCCCTTTATTATAGATGAAAGTTGTCTACCTGACCACGCGGTGATTTTGTGAGTTGTTCTTCAAACAGGTATTGTAATTGTAAGTATGCACATAAATTTATCATTTTATCTTAAAAACCTTTAATAAAATGTGCTTGCTGTAAATATAATATTGTTACATACAAGCTAATTATATAGGCTATAAAACTGATTTTCCATTTGTGCATGTTTAGCATCTTATTTTTTTATTTTAAATCATAAGATAATCTGAATAAATTTAGCCTTTGATAAAATAATAGCTTTGATATTTTTGCTAGATGTTATATCATATTGGTACAAAAGTATTATAATCATTAGAAAATGGCAATTTTTTGTTATACTTGGTACAGAGTTATCTGCTACATAAATTGGGATGCTTGACCACTGCCCTCGTGAAGGAGACCACGAGGGCAGTGGCTTGACCCATTGTTGTTTTAGAAATAGGGGATTAAGTAATAATAATCTTCAGGCTGTGATACAATTTACTAACATTTATTTAATTCCTGTATTCGTAAGCTTTATATGTTTAAACAGTTTATGCTATGAAATTAATAACAAAATTAAGATTTCTATTATACAACTTTTTTCTTGTTTGTACCTTAATGTAAATTTTATTATTCTTAACATATTTATTTTCATAATAATTAAGACTTCCATGATTTCGACACACTTTTTGAGTTTAAAAATAAAATCAATAATGTGTGACATTTGCCGAATAAGTCTGTGTTTTGCAATGTAATTTTTTTGAATCATGGAATTGCTGATAGATGTGAAAGATATAGGCATGGATGAATGGAAAAAACATATTACACTTATGTGTGTGGAAATCGACCCACCACACACTGCTTTTTTTAGTAACTAGTGATCAGTTTAAATAGAAAAGGCCATCTTGAAACTCAAGGACATGAATATCATTTAGAACACAAAATAAAATCTTGCTACAAATCAGTTTTTCAATTGTTTATATTTTGTAAAGATCATGTTGAAGTTTATGATGAACTAATTAATAAATGCATTAAGTTATCTATTTTCAAATACTGTAACGATAAGAAAAATCCTCCAGATTTTTCTAAAGGTCATTTTAAAAAACGAATCGATTCAAGAAGCAAAAATTATGTCACAATAATAACTTAACCGTTGACAATGTATGTACGTCACCTATTTGTAAGACACCTGATTGTGAGATAATAACCGATGTTGACATACCACCTGATACTGACTCAATTCCCAATTGTGACGACATAACCGATTTTGACAAACTTACCACTTGTACCGGAGTGCAAAAAAACTTGGAAGAGCTACTCACAATGGAACAGACTTTTGAAAGCGATGATTGTGAATTAGTTGAAGTAGCAATAGTGATCAGTGCCTTGAAAATGACATTATATTGTATGATACTCAGTAGTTGTTAAGAATGCATGTATGTGTATAATATATTTGTATGTTCCAAACATTTCTGTTCTGTGACAGGTGTATAGAATTTCTTCGTCTTTCTATGTAGGTACGTTTTGTAAATATTGCCGCCTGGAAGCTATACCTGGGGAACTATTTAGAATGTTTTTAAAATGTAAAGTTGAAGTTGTTAACTGTGTGTTGTACATACACATACTTAATTATCATTGTAAATATGCTTATCTAAATCATGGCTCTAAAAAACTAAAATCAAATATGTTTCTGATTATATCATACTTTTTTTGTACATATTATTATGTATTACTATTCATTTTTTATACTACTAAATTCTTTATTTATTGTTATAATAAATTCACCCTTTTAAGTTTCAGCTCTAGCGTCGATATGAATTAATGACCTTATTGGTTGCTAACATTTTTACTTAGTGTTATTGCAGATCAATTAATTGTGGCCTACAGAAAAGTCCTGTAAAATTAATTCTAATTATTATTGATCTAATTTGCAATGATAATAGGTTTACAGGCGACAATTTATTTATTTTCTTTTTATGAGCAAAAGATACTTACTGCTTTTTTCTTTTTTTACAGTGTACCACAAGGAGGCCCCATTGCTGATACGAGAAGTCAAGATCAAGAAATCAGAATTTTTTAATGTCTCTGTGTATTACAATTGATTTTGCTATTGATTTCTATATAGTGGTTTTTGGCCAGTAAATGTTTTTTTAACAAAAATTTTTGTTTTATTAAAACATTTGTTAATATTTTATTATTACCTGAAGATGACATTGTTGGTAATAAAAAAACTACTGTTGGAAATCTTATCAACTTTAAGCTTTTGTTTGTAGCATTGCATTAAATGTATTTTATAAAATGTACTTTTTTTAGTAACAATACTCAAGAATGGGCCACATTGACTTTTAAAAACAAAATATACTTTAATATGAAGTTATTTTACATTTAATATTGTATATAATGTTGCCATTTCAGTATAAAGTTATTAAAAAAAGTAAATTTTATAATTTATATTTATTGTAATGTTCCAAACAAAACTTATTTTGATTTGAAATTTTCCCGCACTGCCAGTCGGTATAGTAGGGAATTTGTGGGTTACCGACCGGTGATGTCACTGTTCAGTCGGTAAAGAAAAAGTCCATTTTAGCAACAGAGTTACCATGCAGGTGGCTCATAGATGGCTCGTGTTTCGCACTGAATACACGCAACCGGCATTTCTCAAACCCTTTTTATTTTCTTTGGTGGGACATCTCGAATAAAAAATAATCGATCATTCGATTATTGAAATCACTAGAGATATCTCGAGACGTCAACGAGATCATTCGAATGATTTAACCGAGAGGTTATATCTATCACCTTTCGCCTTGTCGAATGACGAGACGAAATGACGCTGCCGACTCGTCACTCGACGTGGCTGGGGCCGGGGGCCAAGATTATATTATTTCGAATGATATTTCGATTCGTCATTCGCATCATTGGAGACAGCGGTTAGCGGCATGCTTTTTAATTCGAATGATCATTCGATATTAAAGTCATTATAGAACTAATCTTTCGATTATTTAATTCATTCGATTATTCCCAACACTAATCTTCAGAGAGGTGTTTGTGACAATGTACCTGCATCAATTAGGCAGTTGCTCAATTTTTACTAAAAATTTACATTATGATGCAAAAACAAACTAATTTCGTAAAAAATCTAGCCCCAGTGTAATAATTTATAATTTGTGGCTATATTTATGTGATACCTTGTAGCTTACCATATAAATATAAACACCTCGCTGATAAAATGTACCCAACTATTTATCATTCAACATTTAAGTATTAATAATATAAAATATTTTTGTGTTATATAAAATAATCTGTTGGACCAAAGTCAATCAAATACACAGCTTTGCCAGCACTTCGTCTTTCAATACTTCCTATTATCAACAATGCCAATAAATTTATTGAAAGTAAACAATGCTTATTAATTATTTTTATCAATAATAAAGTATCTAAATTGTCCATAATAATTCTTCTGTCTTCTAGCTATTGTAGTTCAAAAATTTGTAGTTATATATTATTGCTTCTTGTTAAATAATAATAATAATTATTAATAATAATAATAAATGACTTTATTATTATTATAAATAATATACATTTTTAAAAGAAGGGAGAAGAAAGGAACTTACACAAAAAATTCTTTTCCTTTCAATGACACAGGATATTTCAGCACCACCTGACATTCTGTCAATACGTAAACTTAATTTAACATACCTGCAGCAGATATTTAGAAAATCAAAATAATAGATCCACAATGGGAGTTCCATAAAATTAAAAAGGATACAAGTCTTGTGAGTTGTCGCATTAGTTAAGCATCTAAGATGATCCATGTGTTCCTTCTTCGCACTGCATGAACAGCTGAAATTTTTATTGAATTTACTTTAGAATAAAGCAAAAGCGAATAAACTTTATTAACATGCTTTATTAAACATGTTTGTTCATATTCACTAAAAAGGTTTAAGATCTAGTACTGGTTTAAATTAAAATCTTCTAGTTGTTCAGTTAGGTTTTGACAGCTTTTTGTCCTGTCATTATAAGTCGTTGTTAAAACTTATCTAATATTTCAGCGATTTGCTTGGTTTCCACATGATTTTCATTTTGGAACATGCTGGTAAAATGAACAGTTCTATTATTGTGGAAAGTACATACTAGGATTGACCCCTTCTTTATAGATTTGCGAAAATGCTCAGAAACAAATTCATAGTATAAAACCTAGTTGTCTTATTATTGCACTTGTCAGTTTAAAACTTTTGGTTTTCAACTTAGACCAGTCTAGCGTTGGAGAATCTGGCCACTTAAATTTAAAAAAATTCCCTAATCTTAATCACAAATGAGATATTACATTTAGCATATAAAAATAGTAAACAAAATCAATTTATTGTTTCTTTTACTTTGCTAATAATTTAAGGTTAGAATCTGAGATTTAAACCACAATTTGCTGTAAAGGGATGCATCCCACCTATATGTACGTAAACCCACGCTAGTCATCGATCACCTCTCAGTGTGATTTCTCTTATGTTAAATGGGAAATCTACATTAACTTTATGTTATCTATAAGTCGAATGATCTGTTCTACAAAATCAAGTTAATGCCTACATCCATGCAAAAACAAAATAATTTAAATAATATGTCAATGACCTTATCTCTTTTCTTTATACTGGGGTTAGATTTTAATAATAAAAGTTGTGTTTTTATTCAACTTTAGATGAATGTGTTATTTACTCACCTCAAATTTCAAGGAAACATTCCCTGTTGGAGTGATATTCTACAGATTAAAAAGGATACAGGTCATTTGAGTTTAACCGCTCAGATCATCCATGTCTTCTTCTTTCGTGCCGTGGGAATAGCTAAAATTTTTATTAAATTCGCTTTAGAATAAAGTAAAACAAAATTTATCAATATTTATAATCCCTAACTTTAACAAATGCATTAAGCACAAAAAAGTGTATTAAAAGCAATATAGACACCAGATTTATGTATAGTATACTGATATACCTTTTATAAAAGTTAATTTATTTAATTTAAAGTGAAATGTAGCAAAAAGTAATCCTTATTTTTTACATAAAATACAACTTTACTGACAAAATATATTATATTTGAAATATTTATAAAAAGACGTCATAATAAAATTAGCCTATATAAAATATTAACTTTGGAGATTAAAAATATGATTTTTTTCCTGAAGTTTTAAAAGATTTTTCTTATTTTTGGTTTACAAGACCAGTATTTTATTGTAAATTATTTTAGTTGTTATTCGGGCAGAAGTCATAGATATTGTCAAAACAAAAGTTCTCCATATTCGAGAAACTTAGAAACATATTATTACATTTTAATATCACAAAATCGGTTACAAATATTCCAAAAATTATTTTGGAGAAATAATGCCGATGACCTCACCTTTTTCACAGAGGTTAAAGTAAATAAGGAAACAATATTGTTATTTTTATTCAATTTTAGGTAAATGTATTAATTACCTACCTGAAATTTGAAGGCAACACTCTTTTTCTAAAAAACACCAAGCCATAAGGGCAAACTTTTTAAGAATACAAATTGAAGAATAAACTAATAAATAATAATTGATCCCAAAAAAATGGCGCCTACACGAAAGGACGACTGGCTGACTGGCAAAGAAAGGACGGTTCATTTAACTTTAGTGTTACACTCTGCAACAGTCAAGAGTAGAAAGAAAGTGAAACGACGTTTATTCCCTATGTGTTAGACTGAACCAGAATTATGACACCAGGTTACACCAGTCTAAATGAAAAAATCTGTTGCTTGAGGAAAGATGTTATTGGTCCGAAAATAACCAACCGAAACCATGGATAGCGTATCACGTGTTTTTTTATTAGAATTTGTAGTGGTAGTCACATGATATTTACCTCACCTTGCATGGTGAGGTGCGTTCCCCCGCAAAATCCCTTGTTGCCATATGGCCCATTTAAACCTTCAGACCCATGGTCGAAAGGCTCAAAACAATGTGACTTTACTAGGCGGTCGGCGTTCGCGCCGGTCGTCGCACGAGCCCTACGTGCCGCGTGGGGTTACCGGTCGGCGGCGGGATCGATCCTTGCCACGTCCGACCTAACCTCTTGGCGGTCGATCATGGGTCGCACAATCGTTTCGATGTTGGAACTCGGAATTGTCTCCTCGTATACCATAAGACTTTCACCCGATTTGTTGGGTATTATTTTAGTTTGAATTTAACAACTTTATTTTATTTCAAAAAAGTTCCGCATACCTTCAAACTAAAATAATACCCAACAAATCGGGTGAAAGTCTTATGGTATACGAGGAGGAGTCAAAAATTCGAAATTGCGTTAAAAGTAAAGTAAGAAATGTAGTTTTAATCTCAAAGTTATGGCCAAATATCAATTTTCGCTTACTTTGGACAAAAAATAGGATTTAATCGCTTTTTTGTGAATTACTCTGTATAAAAAGTAGATCGAAATGATACAGTACGCAAATTAAATTTTCTGTAGACTTTATTAGAGTTGACCGTAAATGTTATGTCAGAGTAGTTAGTTTCAAAAATATTATGGCCATTAAAAATAAAAACATAAAAATTTTAAATATTTTTGCTGCACACCGTATTTTATTTTTTGGGGAATCAAAAAAATTTCATCTAACTGAAATTTTGTCTGAATATCTGAAAAACCCAAAATATTTTATGAAATTCGGGTTTAAATGTCGATTCATATGTTTTTTATATTTTGTTTGGAGTTAAAGCGTACATTATATTGTGCTTAATTTTTTGTTGCAAATAAAGTATGCTCATAAAATATTTTGGGGTTTTCAGTTTTTTCTTGAGGGCCACGATTAAAACCTAAGTAAAGAAAAAACTTTGTAGTTTTAGGAATAAATATACCACTTGGAAGATAGTTTAAGTTAAAGTGTATCACAAAATTTTAGTTAGATGAAATTCTTTTGATTCCCCAAAAAATAAAATACGGTGTGCAGCAAAAATATTTAAAATTTTTAAGGTTTTATTGTTAATGGCTATAATATTTTTTAAACTGACTACTACTCTGATATAAAATTTACGGTTATCTCTAATAAAGTCTATATATATATATACAGTGACCGGCAAAAAGTTCGCAACATATGTGAAAAATTTTTATTAGGTGAGTATTGGAAAAACTTTTCCGGGGGATCGGTTCTGCATGTCCGATAACCTAAAAATCGATTTTGACATACGTCACGTGACCACTGGTATAGCGTCAAATTAAAAAAAAAATTGTTAATTTACAAAAAGTGAGGTTAGTTGACGAGATATAAAAAAAAGTTATTTGAAAAAATTGCTTAGAATTAAATTCTAGGTCCTTGTGCAAAATTTTAAGATTTTATTTAAAAAAATTGGAAAACTCAATTTTTTTTAAATATTTTTTTATCGATTTACAAATTTCCAGTTTTTTTCGTTTAGATAGCTTGGCTAATGTAAAGCCCATGTATCTGGATGAAAATAAACGAATGTAGTAGTTTTTTCTACAATTGACAGGACAAAATTAAAAAAAACAGGGTTTCGCCGGACGCTAGCTGTTGCAATGATTTGTATCTAGCAGCAGTGTCAAAATTTTAGAGACATTTCAATGAGATTACATTGAGAAAACCTTAATCGTCTTAAATATATCTGAAGTTCGACTTTTTGTAAAGTTAAGGGGAGTAAAATAGATAATAAACAAAAAATTACTTAATCGAAATTTCATAAACGAAAACCAATGTAAGAAAAACTTAAAAGTAGTCAAATTCTGTACTAACAACATAAAAAATCATTGTTTTTCCTTGGGTGCACAAAATTTAAAACTCAGTATGACCACCATTTCTCTCCATACATACTATTGTTCTCGAGCGCAACTCTCGATTAACATTTCGGAGCATTTTACGATTTATTTGCAATACACAATTTCTAATGACATTCTCTAAATTTTGTATATTCCTAAAGGGTCGATGTTTGTACACAGAGTTCTTTAGGTATCCCCACATAAAGAAATCTAACGGAGTCAGATCTGGTGATCTCGCAGGCCACGGATTTTCAGAAAACCGTCCTATCCACTGGTTTCCAAATTCTTGATCCAGCCATCTCTTCACCTCATTTGTGGAATGAATGCTAGCTCCGTCTTGTTGAAAGTATAAATTTCTTCTTTCGGCTAATGACAAATTGTCTAAAAATCTCAGTTTGTAGAAATTCTAAATATCGTTCTGAATTTAAATTGTCTCTAAAGAAAAAAGGTCCCACTATTCTGAGGTTGAAAATTCCGCACCACACATTAACCTTAAAACTATATTGGTCTTTACTCTGAATTACAAAGTCTGGGTTTTCGGTGGCCCACCATCTACAGTTTTGTGAACTGACGGTTCCGTTAGAGGTAAATGTAGCTTCATCCGAGAAAAGAACGTTCTTTGGGAAATTAAAATCTTCCTCAATCATACCCTGGAACCAGGCACAAAAATCGAAGCGGGCGTCATAATCCCTATCTTTTAATACTTGTACAAATTTAGGTTTGTACGGATGAAATTTGTTTCTTTTTAATATCCTCCGCACAGATCTTTCGTGAATGTTAGTGATCTCCGATATTTGACTAACTGCTAATTGGGGTGTTTCTGTGATCGACAAACACACATCCAGAGAACCTTCGTCACCTGTTACCGGTTTTTCATGGGAAACTTTATACTGATTTTCTACCGATCCCGTTTCTTTAAATTTATTGACTAGACGAGATACTGTGGAATAATGGAGGGATTTATCGGGTGCCTCTCATTAAAAATTGCTGCTGTTTCTCTATGGCTTTTGTAATTACCTCCAGAAATTAAAATAATTTCTATCTTTTCCTGAAGAAGTAGTGTGGGTGCCATTTTAAGGAATAAAATATTAATAAACTTATGTAAAATATCAAACTTAGTAAGATGCGAGACATAAACCAATGACATAGGTTGAAATCAAACAAATTATAATTTGTTTGACATTTTTCTGTTGTTTTTAACCTACTAGATTATTTGGTTGTTTTAATTTCAGAGCCTGCTTTGGTAGTTTTAAGTACAACTAAATAGACCTGGTTGTTAAATTTATGTGCGAAAAATCTTAATAAAATCTTGATACAGTCATTTCATTAGATTCAAACCATTGCAACAGCGAGCGTCCGGCGAACACCTATTTTTTCGATTTTGTCCTGTCAATTGTAGAATTGTAGATCTGACTCCGTTAGATTTTTTTATGTGGGGATACCTAAAGAACCCTGTGTACAAACATCGACCCTTTAGGAATATACAAAATTTAGAGAATGTCATTATAAATTGTGTATTGCAAATAAATCGTAAAATGCTCCGAAATGTTACTCGAGAGTTGCGCTCGAGAACAACAGTATGTATGGAGAGAAATGGTGGTCATACTGAGTTTTAAATTTTGTGCACCCAAGGAAAAACAATGATTTTTTGTGTTGTTAGTACAGAATTTGACTACTTTTAAGTTTTTCTTACATTGGTTTTCGTTTATGAAATTTCGATTAAATAAACAGGTAATTTTTTGTTTATTATCTATTTTACTCCCCTTAACTTTACAAAAAGTCGAACTTCAGGTATATTTAAGACGATTAAGGTTTTCTCAATGTAATCTCATTGAAATGTCTCTAAAATTTTGACACTGCTGCTAGATACAAATCATTGCAACAGCTAGCGTCCGGCGAAACCCTGTTTTTTTTAATTTTGTCCTGTCAATTGTAGAAAAAATTACTACATTCGTTTATTTTCATCCAGATACATGGGCTTTACATTAGCCAAGCTATCTAAACGAAAAAAACCGGAAATTTGTAAATCGATAAAAAAATATTTAAAAAAAATTGAGTTTTCCAATTTTTTTAAATAAAATCTTAAAATTTTGCACAAGGACCTAGAATTTAATTCTAAGCAATTGTTTCAAATAACTTTTTTTGATATCTCGTCAACCAACCTCACTTTTTGTAAATTAACAATTTTTTTTTTAATTTGACGCTATACCAGTGGTCACGTGACGTATGTCAAAATCGATTTTTAGGTTATCGGACATGCAGAACCGATCCCCTGGGAAAGTTTTTCCGATACTCTCCTAATAAAAATTTTTCCCATATGTTGCGATCTTTTTGCCGGTCACTGTATATATATATATATATATATATATATATATATATATATATATATATATATATATATATATATATATATATATACAGTGACCGGCAAAAAGTTCGCAACATATGGGAAAAATTTTTATTAGGTGAGTATTGGAAAAACTTTTCCGGGGGATCGGTTCTGCATGTCCGATAACCTAAAAATCGATTTTGACATACGTCACGTGACCACTGGTGTAGCGTCAAATTAAAAAAAAAATTGTTAATTTACAAAAAGTGAGGTTAGTTGACGAGATATCAAAAAAAGTTATTTGAAAAAATTGCTTAGAATTAAATTCTAGGTCCTTGCGCAAAATTTTAAGATTTTATTTAAAAAAATTGGAAAACTCAATTTTTTTTAAATATTTTTTTATCGATTTACAAATTTCCAGTTTTTTTCGTTTAGATAGCTTGGCTAATGTAAAGCCCATGTATCTGGATGAAAATAAACGAATGTAGTAGTTTTTTCTACAATTGACAGGACAAAATTAAAAAAAACAGGGTTTCGCCGGACGCTAGCTGTTGCAATGATTTGTATCTAGCAGCAGTGTCAAAATTTTAGAGACATTTCAATGAGATTACATTGAGAAAACCTTAGTCGTCTTAAATATATCTGAAGTTCGACTTTTTGTAAAGTTAAGGGGAGTAAAATAGATAATAAACAAAAAATTACCTGTTTATTTAATCGAAATTTCATAAACGAAAACCAATGTAAGAAAAACTTAAAAGTAGTCAAATTCTGTACTAACAACATAAAAAATCATTGTTTTTCCTTGGGTGCACAAAATTTAAAACTCAGTATGACCACCATTTCTCTCCATACATACTATTGTTCTCGAGCGCAACTCTCGATTAACATTTCGGAGCATTTTACGATTTATTTGCAATACACAATTTCTAATGACATTCTCTAAATTTTGTATATTCCTAAAGGGTCGATGTTTGTACACAGAGTTCTTTAGGTATCCCCACATAAAGAAATCTAACGGAGTCAGATCTGGTGATCTCGCAGGCCACGGATTTTCAGAAAACCGTCCTATCCACTGGTTTCCAAATTCTTGATCCAGCCATCTCTTCACCTCATTTGTGGAATGAATGCTAGCTCCGTCTTGTTGAAAGTATAAATTTCTTCTTTCGGCTAATGACAAATTGTCTAAAAAGTCAGATATCTCAGTTTGTAGAAATTCTAAATATCGTTCTGAATTTAAATTGTCTCTAAAGAAAAAAGGTCCCACTATTCTGAGGTTGAAAATTCCGCACACCACATTAACCTTAAAACTATATTGGTCTTTACTCTGAATTACAAAGTCTGGGTTTTCGGTGGCCCACCATCTACAGTTTTGTGAACTGACGGTTCCGTTAGAGGTAAATGTAGCTTCATCCGAGAAAAAAACGTTCTTTGGGAAATTAAAATCTTCCTCAATCATACCCTGGAACCAGGCACAAAAATCGAAGCGGGCGTCATAATCCCTATCTTTTAATACTTGTACAAATTTAGGTTTGTACGGATGAAATTTGTTTCTTTTTAATATCCTCCGCACAGATCTTTCGTGAATGTTAGTGATCTCCGATATTTGACTAACTGCTAATTGGGGTGTTTCTGTGATCGACAAACACACATCCAGAGAACCTTCGTCACCTGTTACCGGTTTTTCATGGGAAACTTTATACTGATTTTCTACCGATCCCGTTTCTTTAAATTTATTGACTAGACGAGATACTGTGGAATAATGGAGGGATTTATCGGGGTGCCTCTCATTAAAAATTGCTGCTGTTTCTCTATGGCTTTTGTAATTATCTCCAGAAATTAAAATAATTTCTATCTTTTCCTGAAGAAGTAGTGTGGGTGCCATTTTAAGGAATAAAATATTAATAAACTTATGTAAAATATCAAACTTAGTAAGATGCGAGACATAAACCAATGACATAGGTTGAAATCAAACAAATTATAATTTGTTTGACATTTTTTTGTTGTTTTTAACCTACTAGATTATTTGGTTGTTTTAATTTCAGAGCCTGCTTTGGTAGTTTTAAGTACAACTAAATAGACCTGGTTGTTAAATTTATGTGCGAAAAATCTTAATAAAATCTTGATACAGTCATTTCATTAGATTCAAACCATTGCAACAGCGAGCGTCCGGCGAACACCTATTTTTTCGATTTTGTCCTGTCAATTGTAGAATTGTAGATCTGACTCCGTTAGATTTTTTTATGTGGGGATACCTAAAGAACCCTGTGTACAAACATCGACCCTTTAGGAATATACAAAATTTAGAGAATGTCATTATAAATTGTGTATTGCAAATAAATCGTAAAATGCTCCGAAATGTTAATCGAGAGTTGCGCTCGAGAACAACAGTATGTATGGAGAGAAATGGTGGTCATACTGGTTTTAAATTTTGTGCACCCAAGGAAAAACAATGATTTTTTGTGTTGTTAGTACAGAATTTGACTACTTTTAAGTTTTTCTTACATTGGTTTTCGTTTATAAAATTTCGATTAAATAAACAGGTAATTTTTTCTTTATTATCTATTTTAATCCCCTTAACTTTACAAAAAGTCGAACTTCAGATATATTTAAGACGATTAAGGTTTTCTCAATGTAATCTCATTGAAATGTCTCTAAAATTTTGACACTGCTGCTAGATACAAATCATTGCAACAGCTAGCGTCCGGCGAAACCCTGTTTTTTTTAATTTTGTCCTGTCAATTGTAGAAAAAACTACTACATTCGTTTATTTTCATCCAGATACATGGGCTTTACATTAGCCAAGCTATCTAAACGAAAAAAACTGGAAATTTGTAAATCGATAAAAAAATATTTCAAAAAAAATTGAGTTTTCCAATTTTTTTAAATAAAATCTTAAAATTTTGCACAAGGACCTAGAATTTAATTCTAAGCAATTTTTTCAAATAACTTTTTTTGATATCTCGTCAACTAACCTCACTTTTTGTAAATTAACAATTTTTTTTTTAATTTGACGCTATACCAGTGGTCACGTGACGTATGTCAAAATCGATTTTTAGGTTATCGGACATGCAGAACCGATCCCCTGGGAAAGTTTTTCCGATACTCTCCTAATAAAAATTTTTCCCATATTTTGCGAACTTTTTGCCGGTCCCTGTATATATATATATATATATATATATATATATATATATATATATATATATATATATATATATATATATATATATATATATATATATGTATATATATATATATATATATATATTATATATATATATATATACAGTGTGTCTACGTAAGTTGGCGGCATATGGGAAACTTTTTTATTGATAATTTTACGAAAAAAAGTTATTCTTTATAAAAAGTGCTGCACGGTCCAAAACCTAAAATGCAACCATCAGATATCAAATTTTATCAGTCGTATACGAGGTTTGTCAAAAAATGTGTTTTTTGCTCAAGAGTAAAGTACATTTATTTTCGACAATATCGAAAATTATTATAAAGAAAAGACGTTTAGAATTAAAAATAACTTTGAAGTATTCAACATTGTTTATTTACTTTAAAAAGCTATTTTTTTCGACATTTTCTCTGCGATAACGTTGAAAATTTAAGTTTGCACATTAACGCATAATTAATCTAGGATGCACTGGCATGTTTTAAAAGTGGTATTTGAAGTAGGATTTGAGAACTGTCAAAACATCGAAAATTCGAAAAAAAGTCAACAATCGTATTTTAAAAAGTAGCACGGTATAAACACTTTTTTTAGGCAGTCTAACAGTGTTTTTCATAGTTTTTAGAGATCCGTATTGTACAGTTTTATGTTTGACAGACGTATTTGTTTACGGAAAGGTAGAAATGCCAAAAACATTAAGCCTGGAAGAGAAAATTGAGATTGTTAATTTAGTAAATGTAATGCATTAATGTGCTCACTTCAATTGTCAACGTTATCGCAGAGAAAATGTCGAAAAAAATTGTTTTTTAATGTAAATAAACAATGTTGAATATTTTAAAGTTATTTTTAATTCTAAACATCTTTTCTTTATAATAATTTTCGATATTGTCGAAAATAAAGGTACTTTACTCTTGAGAAAAAATCACATTTTTTGACAAACCTCGTATACGACTGATAAAATTTGATATCTGATGGTTGCATTTTAGGTTTTGGAGCATGCAGAACTTTTTATAAAGAATAACTTTTTTTCGTAAAATTAATAATAAAAAAGTTTCCCATATGCCGCCAACTTACGTAGACACACTGTATATATATATATATATATATATATATATATATATATATATATATATATATATATATATATATATATATATATATATATATATAAGGCGACAAATATGGAATACTTTTTTTAAAATGACAAAATTATCAAATTATTTTGATATTTTTCCAACACAAAAAAATACGAATGATCTATACGCATGTATATTTTCATAACTACAGCTTGGTTTTACATAAAACAGAACTTTTTAAAAAATATGGCAAAAAAACTAAAATAATGATATTTGCCCTGTTTTAAAATAGGGTCACAAATATGGAATACAGGCTTTGCGCCCGCGACTTCGTCCGCGGTATAACAATTTTTGAATCCCCATTTTACCCAATTAGGGGTTAATTTATTAAAAACTGTAAAACACGTGTATATCATTTATTTTTTAGAGTACTTCTATGAAGTTTCAAGTTAAAAGGACCCTTCTAATATTTTTTCTCGATACAAACTTCCAAACCCCTTATGTTACCCTTAGGGGTTGAATTTTCAAAAATCCTTTCTTAGTGAGTCTCTACATTATAAAATAAAGCCACTGACCAAATTTCATATTTACAGCTTCAGCGGTTTCGGCTTGGCGATGATGAATCAGTCAGTCAGTCAGTCAGTCAGTCAGTCAGTCAGTCAGTCAGTCAGGACATGTTATTTTATATATGTCGATGACGAAAAGTAATAAAATATTTATTTTTATGAGAAGGGCTATAATAAAACAACGTAAAAACTAATAATTTATTGGCAGAAATCGCAAATATATATGCCAGATTCATACGAAGTACATTGCAAATGACACCACGAGTCACAGGATTTACACTGTATCCACTGGTTTTCATTTTTTTTTGCTTTGCAAAAACTTTCCGCTACAAAACAAGCACTCCGGATTTTCTTAATTTTCTGGAGTATTTTCTTCGTTTTGCGCTTTTGCCCAGTATGTATATAGTGAATCATCTGAATCATCATCGGCCACAAAATCTTCTTCAGAAGGCTACTGGGCTCATTTAAACTGTATCTTGGTTTTTTTCTGTTTAGTTTAGCTTGACTCTGCACATTGGTGCCTGATGTGCTGGGACGCGTCAGATCAGTCAATATCGCTTCATCATTGCTAATTTTTCTTTTTGCTTTAGTCTTAGATGAAACTGAAGGATGTATGGTCGACTGTAATTCTGTTTTGTAAAGTGATGCAGTTATTACAACGGCTTTTCCCGCTTTCCTACCCCGGTTGCTGCTTCTTTTTCGTATGCACGGATCAGGCGAAATAATCGCAGGAGTTATTAGTTCTGCTGGCGGAGTATGATTCTGAAGAGCTTGAGGTGTTAAAAGAGAGGCAACGGCATCTTCTTCTTCGGTAGTCTCGGAGGCAAGAAAGTCAGAATCTCGGAAGACATTTGGATTAACAGGAAAAACTCCTGTGGCCAGAAACCCATTAACCGCAATTTCACCACGCTGAACCTTTAAATACGCTTTACCGAAAATTTCCATTACTTCATATGCACTTACTGGACGCGCATTTTGCCGTATCCACGTTCTTATCTCCTCACTGTAATGTGCTTTGAATGGTCCCATGAAAAACTTGTCGAGGGGTTGAAGCTTGTGCGTGGAATGTGGCGGCAAACACACAATTGTAATATTATTATCTCTGGCTATGTTGATGATATCAATTTTGCGTGTGTGCGAATTATGGCCGTCCAATATGAGCAGAGCTGGGGATTCAGGTGTAGGTTTTACTCTCGCTATAAAATGCAGAAACCATTTTGTAAAAATGTTATTGTGTATCCATCCTGAGGGGTGGCACTCAAACTTCGTCCCAGGAGGGGCGCCCTATGTAAGTTGCAGACTTAAATTCTTTCTGGGGAATATAACTAGGGGTGGCACAAAATTTCCTTCTGCGCTCATACAGAATACTACTGTAATTAGGGACCCTCGTTCAGCGGAAGTAAGGCTACCAATTTATCGTTTACCTTTAAGTGCAACAACTTGTGGTATCTTTGATGGAACTATAGATAGACCGCTCTCGCCAACGTAAAAAACGCGGTCTGCTGGATAGTTATGCTTTTCAAATTCGTTTGTTAAAATTTGAAAAAATGCCTGAACGTTTTCTTTCGAAAAGCCCTTTGCTCTGGCAAAAGATGTCCCTGTTGGTCTTCTGAAGGGCAGTTTATTTGCGTGACGTCTCATAAATAGCCCTAGCCACCCTTCTCCAGCTGTTTCTTTGCCAAAAGGATTAGGACGACTATTTCTGACAATAAGTTGATATGCCATATTCCTGATGTCGTTTCTGGTTAAACCAAAATATTTACTTTCCATGAGAAGCATATATTTTATGAGATCATCTTCTAGTTCTTTTGTAAGCACCGTTGGTCGGCCTAGCTTTGTTTCTGCCGTAATAGTTGAATCTTCGTCCTTTTGGCAAAGCCTAAACAGGGTTGTTCTGGGAACACTATATATATATATATATATATATATATATATATATATATATATATATATATATATATATATATATAATATATATATATATATATATATATATATATATATATATATATATATATATATATATATATATATATATATATATATATATATATATATATATATATATATATATATAAATAGGGTGTCCAGAAAATACGTATACAACGTTTGATGACAGACTCCTGACGCCAAAATAGGTCGATTTAAGCCAACTTAGTTATATCCGAAATTGCTTCGTTTAGTCGGTAGAGGGCGTCAAAGATTAAAAAAGTTCCTGGTTTTTCGCAAATTTCTTGAAAACGTGTCAATCGGTTTTAATGATTTTTGGTGTATAACCTAACACTAAAAAATTACGTTTTCTAGTAGTATAGTTATCAGCTATAAATAAGCGGAAGTGTTATAAAAGTCACGTCACATATAAACATTTCTTCTGATTTTTTGTCATCAAAGTTATGACTACCCAGGTATTTTTGTAAGGTAAACGGATTCATTTGGAAACTTTTTTACCTCTTAACAAATTTTCGTTGGATGAGCGATTTTGCTAAAAATAAATATTTTCAATTACCTGCATATTACACCAATTAAATGTTATAAAAAAAAAACAATGAGAAAATGTTGGAAGTACATGTATTGTAAAAAAATAAAAAACTAAGTAAAAAGAAAATATTAATTAAGCAAATGTGCAAAATGGCCGCCATTTTGCTGAATACACTTATTAACACAGTTTAAAAAATGAAATTGGACTCTGTCTAATGTCTCTGGATTATTAAATAGGTTGCCAACATTTAAAATTCGCGCTAATAAATCATTGCGGGTGTTTAACGGAGTCTTGTATATTTCTTTTTTAAGAGCGCCCCACAAAAAGAAGTCACACATATTTAAATCTGGAGAACGTGCTGGCCATCTTACTGGTGCGTCATTGCCTCTTCCAATCCATCGGTTGGGATATTGTCGGACTCTCTACAATATAAAATCAAACCATTATTTGGACAATTAGGTATGAAGGTATTTGTGCCGAGAAAAATATTTTGCAATTTTTAAAAATATATTTAGTACTTACGTAGGTACTATCGAGACATTTTTTTGTCGAACAACTACCAGATAAGCGTCAAAATAAAGCTAATTTTATAGGAAATGAAAGTTATTCGACATGACGAGTAGTTTTGCCAATTTAGGCAGCATTTAGGAAGAGAGATTTTAGATCAATTAAAAATAGCGTGATGCTTTCACCTTACATTTTTCTGTTGTTATGTGGATGTACCGACTCTGCGTACAGTTCTCAGTTTAATACAAGTTTTCTTTCTTTTAAGTTCATTTTGAAGTTTTTTTAATATTCCGTATATATTCTCTATTTTTTAACAAACTGGCATAAACTTAGCAAAAGATAAATTTTTTTAATAAACTAGCACGAATAATACAAAATAAACTATCTAGCGGGAAGATTTAAACGTGTCATAACAACGCGAAATAAGGTCTGATTAACTATTATTGGTCGGGCTCATTAGTTGCCGTGCTAGGGCTAGACACAAGTCCTCTAGTTAAGCAAATAGTGGTAGGGGCGACCTACCAACCCGAAAGAAGCCGAAATAGGGAAAAAACAATTCGGTGTTGTATCCCTTAGATAAAGCACAAGCACTGGAGTGTTTTAAACTTGATTTTGTACAGTTGCTATAAATTTAATGATTTGTTATTGCTATTTTTTTATGAAAATATCAAAAGCACTGCATGCAATAAAATATTGTATATTGTATGAATATAGTAGGATATACCTTACACATCCGTTAAGCGATTGTTACAATCCTCCTTTAGAAATAAATCGTACTATAACAATTCGCTTATCGGACTGATAACTTAAATAACTATAAAAGTTTAATTGTCATTCCTATTAAATTTACATTTAAAAAAAAAGTTTATTCATCAGAGAAAATTATTCCGTGGACAAAATCTGGATTGGCGTTGCAAGTTCCATAATGGTTTCGCAAAATTTCAAGCGCCTGTCGTAATCATCTTCTGAGAGCCTTACACAAGTCTTATTTCGTACGGATGAAATTTTTCGGTTTCCAGAAGGCGGTCTATGGAATGTGAAACGATGTTTTCTTTTCCCAGTGTTCTGGTAGAAAGATGGAGATTTTCCTCTAAACTGAGTAAAACATTCAGAGCCTTATCACCATATGTTGCACTTTTAGGTCGGCCAGAGCTTATAGCGTTTTTTACGTTTCCAGTTTGACGGATTTTTTTTTAAACTTTACTCACAGTACATTTAGTTAATGGATTTCTGTCAGGATATTGCCATTAAAAATATTACAAACTTCTTGTTGCGTTCGCATTCTGAATGAATTCGAGAATCGAATAAAATATAAAGCATTGCATAAAAAAAAATCCTGTCGATTTCAGGAAAACGGTAAACTCGACAACAACAACTCACCATTGAATTGGGCTTAATTTCGTACCTAAGTGTGCTAAAGTCCATAAAAATCGGATGAACGGTTTGCAAAATTTTTCGAGGTTTCTATATTTTTGTACAGGTTGTATAAAAAATCAGTATGCAAATAAACGGACAAAACACTGATTCTATTCAGTAGTAGACGGGCAATATTAATGATAGGAGCAAATCTTAATTTCATGTTGTGATGTTAATGTCACAAAGTTCTTTTTTTTTGCATAATTTATCAAGTGCAATGCGTGCGGTTTAAGGTATTAATAGCATTTACTTATTCTTATTTGACGTCTTTTTAATTTATGTATGAATTATTTAAGTAACAACATAAATATATTAAAGCAAGATTGTTCTTATAAATTTTTATACTGGGTGGGAAATTAAGAAAAACAAATTCTTTTTTGTTTTTGATCCCAATGAAAGTTTGCGTGGGTAGGTACGTGACTTTTTTGATCGCAAAACCAGGTGCGCATTTTAAATTAAGTTTTGGCTCTATAATTACGGCACTATATATTTACTTAAGACTATTAATACTTACCCAGTAGTTATATTCTGCATCAGTATGTAATTATTTAAGAAGTTAAATGTACTTTCATAAAGGGTGTTAAATGTTTATTTTTATTTTTGCTTTAAATTCTGGAATTTAAGTTTGGAAAAAACATTTGGATGTACCTAAAACATTTAGTTGAAATTTAGATTTTTTATACAATACAGCGTGAAATAATTGAGAGAAAACTGTTCATTGTGCTACAACTCTAGCACAACATTTTGTACTAAAACTGAACCGAATATTTTATGTGTAAAATAATTTTTGTTTGCATGATAAGAAATTTGTTGTGGTTGATTGTTGTGATAGTATGGTACAATTTGACTTGCTAGAACTGCCTTGTTACTGTAACTTACGCGCTACTGTTGACAACAGACGAACTATTGTGCACCTTCAAATTTTACTATTATTTCGCGAGGAAAAATCTATGCAAAGAATTTCTCAGATTTTCAGTACTGCTGTACCGTAGTTGTAAGAAAGAGTATATAAACCGAGGACTAGGCAGGAATTTATTTCTACCTAGTCCTAGTTGACAGTAATTTTTAATTATAATTTTCTTTTATTTTTATTACATTTTTTATTATTTTTTTCAATTTTCTTTTTGTTTTAAAGCCCGTCTCTGGCGCGCCGCCCATAAAATTCTTGCGCCCTAAGCCCACGCTTCCTAGGCTGGTTCGATAATACGCCCCTGCAAATATGCAAGGAGTATAAGTAAATAATATATCTATAATAATGTAAATTGCTTAGAAAAATGTTGAGATGAGCTTATAAAATCTTAACAGATAGCACTGAGATGAGATCTTAAAACATAATTTTTCTTGTTTTTTTCCTAACAATTAGCTGAATGTTTATAGGGTAGGGTGGGGCAGCTTGGTACGCTTTTATTCGGTAACTTATAGTTGTCAACAAAGAACATATGGCGAACAGTGATATGCGGTAGTAACTAGCTGCATATATCGATAAATCATTTTTACAAGTAAAAGTAGAAATAAGTACGTAGTTTTAGGAGAAACAAATTAATAAAACAAAGTAAGTCATTTTCCCAATGTGCCCCATCGTGGGGCAGTTTGGGTTTGTTCGGGGTCACTTTGGAATAACTAGTCCCAAGCTGCCACCCTCTTGGAGTTGTTTTTTTATGAGCGCATAAAAAACATATGAACTGTTTCATTGATAACAACCTGCTATTATTTGTCGGTAATCATGAAACGCATGTTTCGTTGACAGCAATAAACTATTGCAGGGAAAACGGAATTGTCATGTTATCCTTTCCCCCACACTGCACGCATAAGATACAGCCGCTGGACGTCGGTGTATATGGTCCTTTCAAAAGTCGATGTAAGACTGCTTTCAACGATTACATTTTGAGTCATCCTGGAAAAGCAATTACTATTTACATATCTCACCTTACAGCTAATCCTTATCTTTTGTCATTTACTCCGCTCCACATAACGAATTCTTTCCGCAAATGTGGCATTTGGCCAATTAACTTCCTTGTTTTTAATGATTCAGATTTTATTGGTGTTTTGCACCAAAAGGAAAGTTCTGATGAGCCTTCAAGTTCCCAAGGAGGTAACCAAACAGACGAAGCAACTACTTGTTTTTATTTCGATTCCAGAAGTTCTCCAAAGGTTAATGTTATAAGCAATACAATTTTAGTTCCTGCTAAAAATAAAGATGATAATGTTGAGGAGTTTGCTGCTTCACTGGTGGATTCTCTTGTGCACACTGTTTTAGATAAAGTGGCAGATTTAGCTATAACCCAACATAAACAGTTTCTTAGCCAAGAAGACATAAAATCGTATCCAGAACTTAAAACAAACCGAAAAAAGACATTTCGCAAGAAAGGCCGGTCAAAAATCTACACCAAGATGCCTGAGAAAAATGAAATGAGCTAGAAACGCAGAGAAGAGAGGAAAAGAAACTAAAGACAAAAATGTGAAACGAAAAATATCATTACGGGATATGAAGGTTGGTTCCGGCGAGGTAAAGCTGGAAAACAAAAACTTAAAAGGGGAATCCAGCTCAACTTCATTTATGAAATAACAAATTCCTAATAAGGGAAATAAAACATCCATAATGAAGCCGAAGCCTCCCAAAAGAAAATTAAGCTCTTCATCAAGTGATTCAGACGTATCTTACGAAGTAAAAAACCATTCGTCGGATTCAGATATAGATATGACCGAAGATTATGAAATAGAAGGACTGCTTGACGACACAAAAATTGATGTGGGAGATTTTGTTCTGGTTAAATTTGCTACCAAAAGAACAATATGTTACTACGTGGGATGCGTTCAAGATGTCACCAATCCAGATGAACCAGTAGTGAAATTCTTGCGAAAAAAAAAGAACTGTGGATATTTCTACCCAATTCAGGATGACATTAGTTCGGTTCTTAAGGGGGACATAGTGGCTAAATTTCCAAAACCAAAAGAAGTGTTGGGTAGTACTAGCAGATTGGCTTCCTATATAAATTTTGATGTTTCTCTTATGAACTATAATATACTTTAAATTTGCTGTTAAGAGTTAAACTGCTAAAATATATATTTTTTTAAATCTTGAAATATTTTTGATTTGGTTAGCATTTCTGTAAGTTGGAATTGTTTTCCTGATAAATAAAAAAATATGTAGCCATCAGTGTCAATGTACTCCAAGAGGGTGGCAGGTTGGGACTAGTAATTCCAAAGTGCCCCCGAACAAACCCAAACTGCCCCACGATGGGGCACATTGGGAAAATGACTTACTTTGTTTTATTAATTTGTTTCCCCTAAAACTAAGTACTTATAGTTCGTACAAAATAAAAACCGATGGACGTCATCAAACACGTGTTTAAGTTTTAGAGCACACAGTTGCCAGATTATTATAATATTATCGAATATTGAGAAATGATTTAACTAGCACATAGATGGATTTTTTTGAATTATTTACTCATTTATTTTTTGTTAAATGACTTACCTTTTAACATTAAAAATATATAGAATATCTTAAAAGTTTATATCGTTGTAAAAGACATTGATCAGTGTAATATGCAAGTACAAAAAAGATTACGAAAAATAATACGTAAAATCGGTCGCAGAAGCACGGAGATGTAGGCGTGCATCAAAGCACGTTCATCAATGCCCGTGTGTGGGTATGAAACGACGAATTTTTTTATCGTGCGAGCCACATTCATACCATACACGAGCGTTGATGCACGCGGGTTTATGCACGCGTACATCTTTCAATGTCTGTGGCCGGCTCAAGTAAAGATATGTTTTAATGGTAGGAAAAAATTACACTGAATTTTATTTATTTTTTACAATATATTAAAAAATAAAAAAAAATTCTCACAAGCACTAGGTATTCAGTTGCAAATATTGTAGTGCAGTTTTTTTCCAGACGGCGTAAAAAGCATTGAAAATGTTATTAAAATTAAAAAACTGCTTCTGCCTCTTGTCATTGCGACTTTGTCGACCAAATCTAGCTTCTGTCACAAAAAGAAGAAACATTGTGTACACACATAAGCAACAAGCTGCTTAAATTTTCTAAATTCTTTCTACATGTCCCAAAAAGGAGGAAACATAGTGTCCACACAGAGTCAACTTCAGTAGACTCCAGATTTTTTTATTATTGGATATTTCATTCTCTCTCTACAAATACAGTTATATTTTTTCATTTGCGTTTTGGCAAAAACTCCCTAATATCTACACCAATGACTTCCGAAATCTTCTTTATTGCATCGTGCTTGCTGTTGGCGCATTTATATTTTGAATGGTTGGTTTCCACAAGCAAACGGCCTCCTTATGCAATTCTATGAGTTAAATGCTATTACTGTTTGTCCAAATAACGGGCATCATGAGTTTAATTACATTTACACATAACTAAACAGTGCAAAACCACGTGCCACCGACCGGTGCGACTGATGACAATGACATGCAAGAAACTCGTCCACACTGAAGAAACAGTCGCACGATGTAGCCTATTTTCTTTATAGGTGTTGATTATTTCAACGTTAAAAAATATTCTTTGTGGGGACACTCAACCACTAAAGTCAACCTCAATGGCCTAAAAACAGGGACACATATCCAAGATTGCTCCACACTGTCTAGAAAATCCAATTAGGACGGCCAAAAAAACATCAGAAAGCTGTCTTCCAAACAGATCGTATTATCACCGAACATATAACACTATTCTAAAAAGCACATCATACCCAAAAAATATAATAAACTGCTGGCCAATTCAAGCGGGACAAACTAAATTTTTGATAAAATTCAGAGTGGAATATTTTCGAAACGAAAACAGATTTTGATTTCACTTTTTCAGCATGTAATTGGATAGTTTTTATTTTTCAAGGCATTATCGCTAGCAGTCGCTTTAACTCTATTTTATAGGGTGTTCTCTGAAACCCTGACTTTTTTGGAAAAGTTTTCCAGTTTCGAGAATCTAGAAAGATTTTTTAAATTTTTTTTTGTACTATAATAATCTATGGTCAAATACAAAGAAATGATTTCTCCGGATTTTCTCTATTTTCATTTGCCTTCCGTATACAGGGGTTAGTCGAAATTTTCGAGATTTTCTTACAAATGAAAACCTAATTTGGCCGTTTATTTACAAAAAGCGAGAGACCAAGTAAATTTGTAGTTGGAAGTAGTCCATCTTACAAAATTAACACAAATTTTTGTACAGGGTGTAGCAAGTTTGGATCACGGGCTAGTAAATATTTGCGTTAATTTTTACTACATTTTCTAACTATTAAGTATCACGTGCTACGTTAAAGGGTTAAAATCTGTTAGGTCCGATAACAGTACTGGATAGAAAGATCCTTTTTGCACGAATGTTTTTTTAATTTTTTGTCTAGTCCCATTTTTAGTGGCTGGATGGCGTTTGAATCTAACTTTTTGCAATTGCATCCATGAACGATTGAAGTGAAAGTGTTTTTTTGGTGGTACATAAGGAATATTTTATCCAACCAAAACACATGTAGTGGCCAAACATCTAATGATGCCTATTCGAAGAATTTTTTCGCATTATACAGGGTTGCAAAAAATATACCACCTATACTTTATAGGTGGATTTCTGTTAATTTAGCGGCGTCTCTATTTCTTAGTCAAAAAATCTAGTAGGCCAAAACATAAAACATTTTCTTGGCCATTGACAGTTACCAAGGCAACAAAGTATTCTTCTTTGCAATGGTGCGTTATTATTTGTAAGAAAAAGTCGAAAATTTCGACTAACCCCTGTATATGGAAAACAAGTGAAAATAGAGAAAATCCAGAGAAATTGTTCTTTTGTATCTGACCATGGATAATTTTAGTATAAGAAGAAAATTCAAAAAAAATTCGCATCCTAAATTCTCGGAACTGGAAAACTTTTCCAAAAAAGTCAGGGTTTCACATAACACCCTGTCAAATAGAGTTGCAGCGACTGCTAGCGATAATGCCTCAAAAGATAAAAACTAGAAGAACTATTCAATTACATGCTGAAAAAGGGAAATCAAGATCTGTTTTCGTTTCGAAAATATTCCACTCTGAATTTTATTGCATCCATGAACGATTGAAGTGAAAGTGTTTTTTTGGTGGTACATAATGAATATTTTATCCAACCAAAAAACATGTAGTGGCCAAACATCTAATGATGCCTATTCGAAGAATTTTTTCGCATTATACAGGGTTGCAAAAAATATACCACCTATACTTTATAGGTGGATTTCTGTTAATTTAGCGGCGTCTCTATTTCTTAGTCAAAAAATCTAGTAGGCCAAAACATAAAACATTTTCTTGGCCATTGACAGTTACCAAGGCAACAAAGTATTCTTCTTTGCAATGGTGCGTTATTATTTGTAAGAAAAAGTCGAAAATTTCGACTAACCCCTGTATATGGAAAACAAGTGAAAATAGAGAAAATCCAGAGAAATTGTTCTTTTGTATCTGACCATGGATAATTTTAGTATAAGAAGAAAATTCAAAAAAAATTCGCATCCTAAATTCTCGGAACTGGAAAACTTTTCCAAAAAAGTCAGGGTTTCACATAACACCCTGTCAAATAGAGTTGCAGCGACTGCTAGCGATAATGCCTCAAAAGATAAAAACTAGAAGAACTATTCAATTACATGCTGAAAAAGGGAAATCAAGATCTGTTTTCGTTTCGAAAATATTCCACTCTGAATTTTATCAAAAATTTAATTTGTCTCGCTGGAATTGACCAGCAGTTTATATAAACTGGGATATCCCTGAAAAGAACAATAACTACATAGATTACATGCCGACCATATGAAATCATAAGTTATGATTTTCGTCTATACAAAATATATAATAAACATGGGACTATCGACATACTCACCCTTTTGGAATCCCTAAAAAAGTATATCTGTACAAGCGGAAGGGGTGAAACAGGATTTTAAAGTTTCCTTATATGTGACAGACAGGAAATGACCTCAAAATTGACAACCGTCAACCTAGATGGTATGGTCCGACCAACATACTCGTACGCTTTGGACCACGTTCATGCACTCGCAAAAATGCGTCTTATTCGGGCATGCCCGAAAATAACCAAAACTTAATTAGAGAATGACATGAAAAAATAACAGTAACGAACGTTACAAGTTTGAATAGCAAACCCTATATTGCAATCGAACAGTTTTTTAAATAAAATTAATTATTACCTCGTCAGGTTTATTAAATAAGCCTGTCCGTCTTCTAAATCTATACAGTAAGCCTTGTCTTTTTCTTTTATAAAAGAAGCATATTTTTTCATTTGTTTAAAATAGTATAAACCCGTAGTAAAAGAAAATTATGAAGTAAAAATTCTTCTAAGTACAACATACTATTATGTTTTGGGTATGTTATATAAACTCACTCACATTTTCTGTAGAAACTGTAAATGTTAAAAAATAAGCATATTTCTATTTGAGAAAATTTGAATATTGTGTTTTTCCTTGGGCGTTGAAAAATACTAAATTTAAAACACCCCGACGTGTTTCTGGTACTGAAACAAGTTTTTGTTAATAAAGGTAGTAACATATTCACGGAAGAAAACTAGGGAGAAATCAATCATTATCATTATACTTGA
This sequence comes from Philopedon plagiatum, assembly GCA_963971165.1. Lineage (NCBI taxonomy): Eukaryota > Metazoa > Arthropoda > Insecta > Coleoptera > Curculionidae > Philopedon > Philopedon plagiatum. The sequence continues at coordinate 93,022,402 of OZ020189.1, forward strand.
TAAATATCTCTCTAATGACTAGAAAGGTCCCAGGAGCTTTGAAAACTAGTATGATAGTTCTAGTACCAAAAGTGAATAAACCCAAAACGCCTGCTGAATTTAGACCAATAAATCTATTGTCTGCTGTCGACAAAATTCTTGAAATCATCGTTAGTGAACAGTTAATAAATTACCTTGAAAATAATAGTTTATTTTATATTGGACAATCAGGCTTCAGAAGTAACCACTAACCACTCAAGCGAGTCTGCACTTCAGTATGAGTGCAAAGCATAGACAAAATATATTTAGACCATCACAACGTATTCGCGACACCAGCTGAATCCGTCCAATGTATGGGCGAAAAAGTGCGTTTGTACGCATTGGGCGCCATCGCCAGTCAGATTTCTAAACGACGGTTCTCTCGAGGCATGCGTACTCGGGACGTCTCGTAAAAGTGGTTGTTGAAGTCAATGACTCAACTCGGCAATCAGAACCGGGCCGAAAAAATCTCAGTCATTTTTATGTTATGGTATTTTTGGTTGGGGTGGCCAATATAGCGAACCTCTGAAGCTTGTTATTTCGATGCAAAAATATTCTTTACAAAGTGTTAAAGACATTTCATATGTTTCGCCAATTATGTATCAAACTTTTAAATATAAGGAATTATTTTGTAGTCTATTTCTTACAATTAGTGCATAAATACAAATAGTTTAATTCCAAATTTAAATTATATCAATATGTTAAAGAATAGTAGGTAAAAAATATAAATTATCTTAAATGCACTCCGGTCACAGTTTAAAAGACGGGCTTTTCAGACGCGTTTTCTCAACTGTGCTCCGGTGTTGAAGTGAATACACACACGGAGAAGTAGAAATATTTATCAGTGACGTTTATTGAGTGTGGTCAAGGTGTCAGAAAGGCACTGATGGGGTGTGTGTGTATTAGGGGCATTGTATAAGGGGTAAGGTGGTGTAAGAAGGTCATATATAGTGTCAATGCCTCCTTCCCCTATATTGCATAAGGGTGCATATCCAAAAGGCATATTTGCGCTTTCGCCAAAGGGGAACTAAAAATACTAGTGGATTAGGGTAGAGGGGAGTATTTTAAAAGGGATGGCGAAAGAAAAAAGCGCTTTCGCCAAAGGATCGCTAAGATATCAGTGGATTAGAAGGGTGAGTGCCCAAAAGGCATATTTGCGCTTTCGCCAAAGGGGCACTAAAAATACTAGTGGATTAGGGTAGAAGGGAGTACCTATTTTAAAAAGGATGGCGAAAGAAAAAAGCGCTTTCGCCAAAGGATCGCTAAGATATCAGCGGATTAGATTGACATGGGGCCGTAAGTAAGTAGCGCTTTCAGCAAAGTATCAAGTGCACACACTGTAAATAGGTGTAAAAATATTTACATCTTACCATAGAACTTGGTTTGTTCAATACTTATACAGGATGGAATGCCAATCCAATAAAATATAAACATAGTTTTGGTAATTTTTTTCTTTACTATTTTACTTCTTAAAACAGTTGAATATTTTATTTCTATTGGTTATAATACTATGTTTATATTTTATTTCAACTTTCAATTTTGTAAATGTAACGTTTAAAAAATTAAGAGGGGGGACATTAAAGAGAAGCACTGTATATGTATAAAGTGAGCTATTTTCGAGGACTATAAATAATATATATATATATATATATATATATATATATATATATATATATATATATATATATATATAAATATATATATATATATATATATATATATATATATATATATATATATATATATATATATATATATATATATATATATAAGGGAGAGTAGTCGCGACTGACTAGTTAAGAAAAAATATTCAAAACTGAAGTAGTGGGGATGCAGTCTTTATTGAAGGTGGCCTTAACTAAGGAATAAAACCCTTTTTTGATTTGTCAAGCTTTCGAGAATTTATTTTTCTCTTCTTCAGGACTTCTACAATAAAAAATTAATTTAAGTTAGTAAAATCTAACCTAGTAATCTTCATAATAAAAGAACTCACCAAAGTGGGCAGTTAAATTAAAAACAGGAATCTTCATGCGAAAATGCTGGATTTGTCTCCATTCTTTATCACACCACTACATTCCTCGGGGTGTTATGAGGAAAACCGAACGGAAAAATCCATAGGATAAATCCCGCGCTTTAGCAGGATAGACGCGACAGGAAATTGACATTTGACAGATTATGAAATTATGCCCGACATTCATGCTTAGCAACACTTGGTTAAAAGAAGACAAGTGAATACAGAGGGGTAAGAAGGAGAGAGACAACACTCATTAAGCACTGGCGCATGGTATCGGAAGGTTAGTAAAATGTATGGGAAGGTGCTGAGATCTTAGAAAATGAAAATTCATACTATAAAAGACTTTTCCTTGAGATGGTTCACATCAACCATGAACCTAACTGCCTTAATAAAAAAAGTGACATATCAGAACTTAGCACCGTCTACAGTTACTTATTAAGACTTGAGAAAGAAAAATATCTCAGTTTACTTGATTATCCAGCCCCTGATGAGTAGTAGCTCTGGGTTGAGAGGGTGTAATTACGTTGCCTAAAACTTTCCTTTCTGTACATATTATACCTGTTTTACTAGGATTAACTAAATTATGATAGTTTTGGAACTCTCCGCCAATTTATCAACAACTTATTATATTTTTGATTCAATAACTTCTCAACACCTATGAACATTTTACTAACCTTCCGATACCATGCGCCAGTGCTTAATGAGTGTTGTCTCTCTCCTTCTTACCCCTCTGTATTCACTTGTCTTCTTTTAACCAAGTGTTGCTAAGCATGAATGTCGGGCATAATTTCATAATCTGTCAAATGTCAATTTCCTGTCGCGTCTATCCTGCTAAAGCGCGGGATTTATCCTATGGATTTTTCCGTTCGGTTTTCCTCATAACACCCCGAGGAATGTAGTGGTGTGATAAAGAATGGAGACAAATCCAGCATTTTCGCATGGAGATTCCTGTTTTTAATTTAACTGCCCACTTTGGTGAGTTCTTTTATTATGAAGATTACTAGGTTAGATTTTACTAACTTAAATTAATTTTTTATTGTAGAAGTCCTGAAGAAGAGAAAAATAAATTCTCGAAAGCTTGACAAATCAAAAAAGGGTTTTATTCCTTAGTTAAGGCCACCTTCAATAAAGACTGCATCCCCACTACTTCAGTTTTGAATATATATATATATATATATATATATATATATATATATATATATATATATATATATATATATATATATTATATATAATATATATATAAAAGAGAGGAGAATTATTGTGGGCATGTCCGCTAGCAATGAACAGTAAAATGAAAAGTTAGAATGGTAACCCGTACGACACGTGTTTCTGCTCATTGGCTTCATCAGGCCCACGTATGTGACTGTGCCTCTCAACATAAGAGATGCACAACGTCACATACGCAGTTACGGGTGTAACCTTAAGAAAAGGGGAAAAAAAAATATATTTAACGAGGACCACAAACGTTAAATATATTTTTTTTTCCCCTTTTCTTAAGGTTACACCCGTAACTGCGTATGTGACGTTGTGCATCTCGACTTATGTTGAGAGGCACAGTCACACACGTGGGCCTGATGAAGCCAATGAGCAGAAACACGTGTCGTACGGGTTACCATTCTAACTTTTCATTTTACTGTTCATTGCTAGCGGACATGCCCACAATAATTCTCCTCTCTTTTTTATGTATCGATCCGCGCTAGTTTCTAGCATTTGTTTTTCTTCTCTTGGGCTTATAGGATACCACGACAGTTGGCTATAGTTGCCTCCGTCGGCGACGCTAATTGTTGCCCCCAAAAAAGGGGTCTTTTGGCTGAAGCCACAAATTGGTGCACTGGCTCCTGTTTGTGGTCCTCGTTAAATATATTTTTTTTTCCCCTTTTCTTAAGGTTACACCCGTAACTGCGTATGTGACGTTGTGCATCTCGACTTATGTTGAGAGGCACAGTCACATACGTGGGCCTGATGAAGCCAATGAGCAGAAACACGTGTCGTACGGGTTACCATTCTAACTTTTCATTTTACTGTTCATTGCTAGCGGACATGCCCACAATAATTCTCCTCTCTTTTTTATGTATCGATCCGCGCTAGTTTCTAGCATTTATATATATATATATATATATATATATATATATATATATATATATATATATATATATATATATATATATATATATATATATATATATATATATATATACATATATATATATATATTATATATATATATATATATATATATATATATATATATATATATATATATATATATATATATATATATATATATATATATATATATATATATCGCCATTGTCGACAGTTTTGTATTGCAAGAAAACTCAGATTTAAGCCAACAAACTATACAATTTTTGTTAAAAACTCACTAATGGTTACATTTTTATCATTAATAAAAAGAATAATTATAAGTAATATATTTAGCATTTATTACTCGATGAAAGATTCACGTCATGTGAAATAAATTTTGAAGTACGGTCCTGTCTATCACAAGGCAAACGTTCGGCAAGGCGCAAGCCCGCAGCAGACCGTCTTTGTTTACGGATTCAGCTTGGTAAATTTGCCGCATTCGCAATTGACATTATTTCTCTATTATATATTTTCTCTATGGTGCAAAATGGAGAAAAGATATTAATGAAAACAACACAGTGCTCACTGCCCAGTGTGTTTGTGGACCTAAAACGTGCGTTCGAAACCATTGACCGGGAGATCCTAGTAAGAAAATTAATTAGATATGGTATTAGTGATACTGGTCTAAAGTGAATTAAGGACTGCCTAAAAGGCAGATACAGAACTAAGGTAGATAATAAAATATCAGAGAAAATAGAATGTGAATGGTGTGTGCCACAGGGTAGTGTGTTAGGTCCACTATTATTTATTATAATTGATATTTATAGCTCTTTAATGGATTCCTTTGTCAGTTTATTTGCTAATGATACACTTATTTCTGTATCGCACCGGGATTCTGTGCACTGTAGAATTCCATATATCGAGACGAAACGACATCACTGGTATTCTGTGTACCCATTTCGATACCACTTTCCCCTTGCCCCGCCTTAACGGAAAAGGCGACACGTAAAGACGTCTTGATTAAAAAGAGAACGCATTTCTCGTAATACAACGAACGAGGATAGATAATAAGGATTTTTAATTATTTGACAATTTGACTTTTAAGATGTTAGAGATTGGATTTTTTTTTGAAGTAATTTTGAACTTTAAAAAATTATTTATTTAAAAATGAGGGTTACTCCGAGTCATTGGGAAGCTTTCTTGGAAATCGCCGAGAGAAATGAAATGCTAATAACAAATAAATTTAATGGAATTCAGGGAAAGTCTCTTGGCAATACCTTATGGAAGTCAGTGGCTGTTAAACTGAATGGCTTAGGGTTTGGAGAAAAAACAGTAAATGAGTGGAGGAGGGTAAGAAAAGTAATATGAACTGTGTAATTTTGCAATTGGCAAAGACCAAGCTGTATGTTGAGTTATAAAGTGTGCTTCATTAATAGGTAGAAAATTACAGTAGGATGGGTATCAAAGGAAAAAGTGAAGCCCCCAAAGGAAGGGTTTATACTTCTCTTTTCTTCAAAACTCAGCATAAGGCATGATGTCTGGAAAATGCAAAATTTCCATGAATTTTTATTTGTTTTGAATATTGGTGTATATTTTTTAGGCTGTAACAGACTGGAAATCGAAAGTAAAAGCCAAAGCTGCCAAAATTAAAAGCTCCTTGTCACAATCAGGAGGTGGAAATTCAGATTCAGTCCCATTAACTGCATTAGAAGAAGGACTTCTAAATTTGATGGGTACAAAAAGTTTTGAAGGTGATGTGGGTGTTCAGGAGCTGGGACAAGTTAATGTAAGTAGTATCGAATATAATTTATGGTATAGCCATATTGGCAAAATAGTCACTTATATGTTAGAAAGGCCAGTCCTTCAAAAAATATGATAATTTTACAAATATTTACTCTCGGGGTGTGGCAAAGCATTACTTTTTTAGGGATTCTGTTTTTGAAACGCAATGAAATTAATTCTCGTGAGAACTAATTCCTACATTTTAAGAACAGCCACTGGCATCATCTGCTTTTTTAAAAATATCCCAACTTGAATAAAACCGTTACTTAATTTTACTGTTTATATTATTACAGAGATCCACCCCCGAGACTTCTGTGCCCCAGATGGTGAAGGAAGTTGAGATAGCCAGTGCATCACCAGATTAAGACCAATGTTCTAAAAATGTTTTAGGGGACAAATATTGTACTTGATCATGATTATTTAGTAAGCGAGCTGGAAAGGGAAAGAAAAGCTATAGATGAAGGCAATAAAAATGATTGTGGCACCATGTCACGTCAAAAGCCAAAGAGACAGAAGATTACTGCAGTTCAAAGAATATCTAAAAATTTAGTTCAAATTACTTCTGAACCCCTCCAAATTTTAAAAAATATCGATGGCAATATATCCAGGGTTGCAGACTCATTCCAAGAGGTAGTAGGCATCCTTAAGATTGCACTTGGACCCTCTGATATAGATTAAAATTTGTGAGATTTCTCAATATTTACTTTCTGTGATACTTAGAATGCCGGTTTATTTATTTTTTATTAAGGCTCATAGAATGTTTTTTTAGAATATTTGTTTAGTTTTCTTAAGAGCCTTGTTTATTAAGTTTTATACGAGACTGTACTTTAAAGGCTGTTTTTACTATTGAGAATCACCAGTACCTGAATCAGTATTCTGGTTTAAGAATATGTAGTTGTTTTTTAATAAGTTAATAAGGGTAACAGATATTTTTCCAGAGATTTGTGTTTATTTGTTATATTTGTTTAGAACTATGTTTTTGTTATTAGAAATTAAGTATTAATAAAATGAGTGTTATGTATGTTGTCTTTTTTATAAAGTTGCATTATAATAGAACCTCATAAAACCCTCACTGCTGCAGTTTAGGTACAAAGTAAAAAAATTAAGAATTTTTTGTCCGCTACAAAGAAAAATAGTTTTTTTGTAATATTTTCATTGATCAAAAATCCATTTTTTCCAAATTTTATTATATTTTCACACTAGATCAATTTGAAGAACTGTCATTGCCTCCCAATAATTTAATTTGCAATAGAAAAAAAAAACATTTTCCTTTAAAATCATCATTTATTATAGACTAGTTCGCTAAACCACCAAAAAATCTGAACAATAAAAACAAAATGACATTTTATAGCACAGAACAGTTTTATAGGTTATACAAGTTGCACCAACTTATCAAAAATCACTAAAATTTCGGTCGATGTATTTAGAATCGGGCCTAAAGTTCAACTGGCCTAAACCCGAGTGTAATCGGCTGGCGTTCGGTTAAGCTCGTATGGCATAATCCGTTTTACCTGAGAAGACCGATGTTTTACACCCATTTGGCCTAAATCTTGACGTGCAGCAAACTATTTTGCAACGAATACTAATTAATACAGGCTATTTTGGATTTTGGTTAGAATGGCTGAACAGCTGATCGTAGACGAAATTTCAAATTATCGTCATCCCATAAAAGAGTGTGTACTAATTTATTTGCACCTTTCTCAGTATTTTATGGATAATTAGTTGTTTTTCTTATTTTGTTTAATTAGCTTACGTTTTAAGAATACTTTTTAGTGGTTTAATTAATGGTGAATAATATTAACTGTTTTATTGATTTTTTTGGGATAAAACGAAGAGGTTAGGTCTATTTGTAGTGCGTTTTTACTTCATTTTCATCAGTTTCCGAGTACCTAATATTTTGTTACTTTAAAATTGCATTTAAGTACTTGACTATAAGTGTTTTTAGAGGGCGAACTTATTAAATAGGTAATCAAAAACTAAACTTTAGCAGTTAATACTTATGTCATACAGGACACATCTGTGGAAGAACTAAAAGAAACAGCTATTATTAGTTATTTCACTTATTTCCAGGAGAAAATCGCCGAACAATTCTAATATTTTCTAGCATGTTATGCTTATGCAACTGGATACTTTGGAAAATTGTTGCCACAGTACTACTAACTCCGAAGAACTTTTACTGTCAGCGTACCTCATATCGTACGGTTTTATAATGGGTAGTTCTTTGCCTTTTAAGTGTGAAATGATCTAGAATTGTTATTATAATTTGTGTGATAATTTAAAAAATACAAGACACTTCTTTTTGCTTTCCTGCTCTTTCATACATCATGTAAAAATCATGTTTGTCAAGAAATCCTAACCTAACAAAATTTTAAAATAGGCGGGAGATTTAAAAATTTAAAATGCTGACATTACCATTTTGAAAAATGCTCGTAATTCTTAATTTTTAACTGCTACAGCAGCTATTTTGCTGCTTTAGCGGTTGCTAGACATCCATTTTACCTTTGTATAACTTTATATCAATTTTGAAATACCCGGCTTTATCCGCATGACAATTGTACCCGCATAACAGTTAAAAAAACGATTTTCGGGTACCTAACTACCCGCAAATCGGCAACACTGAATCATTGACTTCTTTTACGAAACAGTTTTTACTACTGTTCTTTTTTATATAACTTATAATCCTCTCCTTGCTCCTAGCAACTTTTTAGTAGACCTTCAAACATGGATTTATTAAGAATCCATGCCTTCAAAGGTGTCCTACTACCCATAGGCAGCCACCTATATAAAGAGGTGCAACAACGGTTGCCTGTGCGTAGTACTAAAATATCACTAAACATTTAAAATAAAAAATTTCAAATAAAACAATGTGTATTATTTATTATTTGCATTTAGCACTGCTTTTCAGGCGTGACCCGTAAAACCTTAAAGTTGTATATCTCTGTTCTACTTATGAGACCCATGGCAAGGTCAGGTTTGTTAACAGTCCTACTAGGAATATTTTGGTGAAGATTTTTTTTTTGTAATTTGCGATAAAAGTTGAATTTTTAAATTAACCCACCTTATTAATTAACACGCTTAGCTATTTTATTTCTTATTTTTTCTAAACAAATTGTAGGTACATCATTTTGTCGACAATTCTTAAATTTTAAGAGAAAAAATATTTGATTTGAAAATTGAATTGAAAATTATTGAAGTTAGTGTAATTTTCTTTGTATGCTTTGTAATTGTAATACTGTTGTAATCACAACACACAAATGAGATCTCAAACAAATAATAGGTCACTTCTCAGATCTTTAAAAAGACGCTGATGCTAGGGAAGCTGCTTGAGACAAATCTAACCAGCA